>OZ023209.1:35729178-35889178 GCA_963995525.1 Escarpia spicata
ATCCAACCCATATCCCGTCACTGTCACACACAATCGGGGCCATGGCAGTGACCAGACCCCCCGCAGACGACTGGCGTGAGAGAGTCCCGTCGTCGTTCTGTTTGAGGACAAATGGCAGGCGGTTGGCGACGACTATCATGGCAATGTCTTCACACCTGCAACATGTGGAGAAATGGTCATCTTATGCGCATCTGATCAGGGCTATGCTGAAGTACTTCGTATTTAAGTACTTTTGTAGTTAAATGTACTTTCCCAAAACCATGATATATTTATACTTAAGTAAGTTTTGTTAACACAAACAACTTACAAGTATTAAGTACTGCATTCCACCCCTGCATCTAATATTGTGGTAATTTCCATTCTAAGCACTGCAACGTTGATTACTTCGGAAAGAAAACAACTACTGGGGGGGCGGGGGGCATATTCCCAAATTATCAGAGCTTTACTGCCTACATGCCAACTCTTTGCCAAACAGCTAATCTTTCATGGCAATTCACCAGATTAAATGATACCTCAACGAATAAATCATTAGCCCAGCAGGTTTGTATATCATACCTCTGCCAACTTCAGGCTTGCTGTCAATGACTTGTTAATAGATGACATTCTTCCACGTCATGTCGCAGTTTCATGGAGACAGACAATGAGTCGCAATAGAAATGGATCATCTATGCATGGAAACCATTACGGTCACGTTGAGACAGTCCCAATTATTTACACAGTAAAAGATAGGATGTCAGTTCCGCTAATCCGGTCACCTCGCTAATCCGGTCACCTCGCTAATCCGGAACATGGTAACTCAGTGCAAAATGATGAGATTGCCTGCAGATTATCCCCACACTTATGCAGCGGCGTGGAAGCAACGCCAAGGCAAGGGGCTTCGTCTTCGGCACTGACAATATGGCGCTGTCTGTTAGGCGTCTGGGTGTTTGTTTAATGATCGAAGAAATTTGTTTGGAGTAGCATAATGAATGAAAATAAATTACAAAAAAATATAATGTGGCGCCTCTGGTGGATAATATAAAACTTAATCGAAAAATAAGAGAGTTTGAACTGTGTGCATTTACAACAACGCCAGCTTGATCTTAATCAGCAAATATCAAGAGAAATATCATGTCAGCAAATAATATATTGCAACAAGAGTAAAGCTTAGTGGTATAAGTTATGGGTTCCCATAATTTATAACAAAATCCACATTGGTATTAGTAGCATCAATACGCAAACACCATGCAGTGTGTGGTGCTGGCGTATGAGCGTGTGTGAATGTAACTGTTAATTGTAATCAAAGTTCCTCTTGACCAATTCATCAGACAAATAACTGTATCTATTAATAAACCACACGCTACACTACACATGACATTACACACTACACTACTGGTGGAGCGCAGTAGCAAAGGTAAGACCTCCGGGCTCTCGACTGAGAGAGCGGGGGTTCGAATCATCTGCGGCGGTGTCGAACCTTGGGCAAGTTCGTTTACTCTACATATCTTCAGTTCACTCGTCTGTATGAATGAGTACCTGGCTATAGACAGCGGTGGATATTTGTGTACGAATAGTCTTCGCGCATTAATTGCAGCGTGGCTGAATGCTTCCCAGAGAAGTCGAGATGGTGTTTGATTGAACAGGTCTGCCAGGGAGTAAAGTGTAAAATGCTTTGGGCAGTCCCAAGGACTGGATACTGCCTATATAAGAACTTACATTCACCTTTTTTTACACTGTTAAATGTCCACTGCTATTAAAATTGCGTGCCTAATGGCTATAGTGGTAGGCCTATGTAGCGATATTACCAATTCCCGTGGTGATTCAGTTCACAATTCAATATTACGTCAATTCGCTATTAAGGTCACTATTGTCCAGTCCCATGGGTGACCTTAATACCGAGGTTCCACTGTATAGGCTTAATGAAAACACTGCATGGTGGAGCCTGGAACGGTATTGCTTGCATATATATATATACTTCATAATATATAAACAAAATGTCAAAGTGCATGTGTTTATTACGCTGCCAACTAGATACACAACTACACTGATATTAGCCTAGCCTAGACTGATTCACTACTCTAAACGACAGCAGCTCTGTATGCTACTGCTCTATATGTACTGCTCTATATTCTTATGCTCTATATTCCACTGCTCTATATGCCACTGCTCTATATTCCACTACTCTATATGCCACTGGCTATACCCCACTGCTCTATATCCCACTGTTCTATATCCCATTGCTCTATATCACATGTCCTACATCATATATAATTAATGTATATTTAGGTACTTCCCTAGAGTCCATAGGTTGCTGCTAGGCAATCAGTTCAGACACAGCCCGGTGATGGGGCCAGAAAAAAACCTGTGGTGGGCCACACAAGCCCTGTGGTGGGCCAGACATGTTCCTGTGATGGGCTAGACATGTCTCTGTTGTAGGGCCAGACATGTCTCTGTGGTGGGGCTAGACATGTCTCTGTGGTGGGGCCAGACATGTCTCTGTGGTGGGGCCAGCCATGCTTCTGTAGTGGGCCAGACATGTCTCTGTGGTGGGGCCAGCCATGCTTCTGTGGTGGGGCTAGATTTGTCTCTGTGGTGGGGCTAGACATGTCTCTGTTGTGGGCAGGGGTGACTGAATTACTTTAATTTTATACTTGAGTAGAAGTAAAAGTAATTCAGCTCAGAATTACTTGAGTAGAATTAAAAGTAGCGTCTAAAAATCCTACTTGAATAAAAAGTAAAACTACTTTCCAAAAGTACTTGAAGTAAAAGTAGAATTAAAAGTAGAACGGTAAGATGCTTTGTCAGGCAAGTAACAATAATAATTACTGCATCAGCGAACAAAAAAATTAAGACATATTGAAAATAATTACTGTTTAACTCCAACAGATATTAATTATGTCTATGAATAATGTTCTATTTATTATTATTATTATATGCACTTTCGCGTGGCAGACGTGATGTAGTTCGTGTCTGTTTCGCTTGTTCCATTCCGCACGAAATGTACCATCACAGTTCCTTTGTAGAAGTGGAATAAATAGATATATAAATAAATTAAAATATCTAAATGAATAGATATATGTATAAATAAAATGTCCATATGATAAAAAATATATATATAAAATAATTGTTAAAAAGTCAGTAGAAATTGCACTAAAAAGTAATAAAAATGTAAATAAATATTTTTTTAAAGTCAATTCCATGGATTCATATGATGCTTTCTTATTTTGAAATGTTCTATAGAAAACTATATTTTGTTTTCGTAAATTCGACAGCGGGGTACGGAAATGTGCTCCGGTATCTGCCACCATGGGCGCTATAGCTACGACGACGGCCACGGTCGCTGCACCAACTGACCAAGAACGCCGTAGAAGTCCAGGTCGAAGCCAGTCGTTGTGCAGGCCGCGCTATCTATAATTACGCGGTTCATGAAGCTTATTAAGATGCCAGCCAACATCAATGTGAATTATGTTTAAATGCCATACGTACACTGTTGAATGTTGAACTGAATACAATTCATATATGTTGTAGAGTTTAAAATAGATTACGGATTAACAGTCCACGGTGAACTGAACGATAATATGGTACCGATGACGTAATGAGACCTCAGCAGCCGAACACGCAAATGAGTTGACAAATGCAGTGCTAAGGTTGACTAAAGATTGTAAAACTATAATAAATACGCTCATAGCTGGCTTAACTTCGTCTTTCAATCAATACCACAACACCAATTTAGAACGCACATTTACCTTGCCGAATAATACTGCGATCGATTTGCCGTTTCGTATGCGGTTGACGAATTCATATTTTGGCGCAATCCCAAGCACCAAGCAAATTTGTGTTTATTGCAGCAAAAAGATAATATTTGCGCAATTTTAGCATACTGATCTTCCCTACTGCGCTGCATTAAACATATAAATCCCATTAGTATGCATGGCGTAGCCTATGTGTGAATTTCAATTGCACTTTACAAGTCGTCGAAGCCAGGAGAACCCGCCGAAGGCGCCTATTCGCGGAAGCCACGACTGGCAGAAAGGAAACGATTCGATTGATGTCAACAAACAATGCCTCGCACCATATTTACTGTTCCTAATGACTTTACCATACTTACACAAGTCAAGTGACAGTTATTACCGCGTTAACATTGTTTACCAACGCTCTAATTTCTTGTAATTAAATACGTTTAATGAAATGTTGTCGACGGGCGGAATGACAACAGGTCGACGTAATGTAACGAAAATATATCGCTAAGTAAATGAAAGTAACGAAGTAAAAAGTAGCGTTACTTTAGATAAAACTACTTCGTTACAAGTAGAAGTAGTTAATATATATATTACTTCGTTACTCTCCGTTACTTGAAAAGACTACTCAAGTAGAGTAACGAAGTAGTTTTACTTCGTTACATGACACCCCTGGTTGTGGGACAAGACATGTCTCTGTTGTGGGGCCAGACATGTCTATGTGGTGGGGCCAGAAATGTCTCTGTGGTGGGGCCAACCATGCTTCTGTGGTGGGGCTAGACATGGCCCATTGGTGGGGCCAGACACGGCCCTGTTGTGGGCCAGACATGTCTCTGTGGTGGGGCCAGACCTGTCTCTGTGGTGGGGCCAGACGTGTCAAGGTGGTGGTCCAGACACATCCCGGTGGTGGGCCAGATATGGCCTGGTGGATGGCCAGATACGGCCCGGTGGTGGGGCCAGACACCGCCAGGTAGTCGGGCCAGATACGGCCCAGTGGTGGGGCCAGACACGGCATCTTCACGTTTCACAATGACCCGCTTTTGAAATGGGTTTTCCAGCACTTTAAACAATTTGGTTTTAGTGAAAAATTAACAAATGTCAGCAATGAAAATGCGCCACATGCAGTCATTTCTGCGACTCCCATGGGGCCACCATATTCATGATTATTAGTCAATGAATGACAGTAATTAACTGTGACTGTCTGTGATCTTCACCTAGCAATCTTACCCACTCAAGATTACGTCTCATAAACATTCTTTGTAGTTGAAATCTCGCTAGATCTGGTAACATGAGTATGTGATGGTAGTCATGATACACAACGGAAATTTGAAAACCACATTGTATTTTTTTAAACTAATCCATTTCAAACAATAAATTAGACATTCAACAGCAATGTTGTACATTGACGTATATAATTAAATCAGAATCAAGCTCATTTTTTATTAGATGTAAATTGTGGTCAATGTACTGGAAATGTCAATATGCATTATTTACATCTGGTGTTTCTTGAGACACTTTGTGATGTGGTCTCCCAAAACGTCTACCAAGAGTGGTCTACGTTTCATTTCAACTAAGTATCGATGCCATCAATACTTTGGAATACATTGAAAAGCGACATTCAATGTCAATCCAAACCTGTCATATGGGGTGTTTAATTTAAAAGTAACATGAAATTTCAAATTAAGGACTTATAACAGGGTATCCCAGAATATGTATTTTCTCAAAACCTGCTCAGATGTCAGGGTTTTTATTAAAAGCCGGGACCCGGGTAATTTTCCAGGCTTTGGTGATCCATGTACCCGGCTATCAAGACTGGAGAAGGGAATCTTTTTATTAGCACCAGTGCGTGATTCGCAAGGCACCGCTTTTGAGTGCCTTTGCGTTACAAATTGTGCTGTACCGTGTCTATAAGTTCTACAAACAGTTCAACGCATCCGTGATTTAATAGTACGTATCACAACAAAACAGCGCCGTCAACGAATGTAATGTTTCTGCTAATAAACCTCACAGTTCGTGTCCTGAATTCTCGTTCGTGTCGTTCCTCCCACTTGACTTCCCACAATTGTTAGCCTATTCCCGATAAAGTACACCACTGCACTTTTCTATAGACGGGCGCTCCTGACGAACCGCCCAGCAACAATGTCAACATTATTTCACAAATTAAAACAGTCTAAGACAACGCTAAGAAGCAGAAATGTTAGAAGTCATAGCATATAGTCACATAATAAGTATGTAATTATTGCAGAAACTTTACGGGACTGGTTAATGTTTACGGCGACGATTACACCTATTTTGCACGGCATGTTCGCTACCGTCGTGTCGAATTCCCAAAAAGTGAAACGGTTTGCTCTTTTCACACGCAAATGCGCAACCCACGGCCGCTGAGGCACAGGTCGGAGCACCATTTGGGCCTCAACGGTGACATAGAATGCAATATGTTTTTCGTATTTTGTAACAACACGTGAGGTTTAAAACGCAGACAAACATTTAAGCCCAGTCATAATATATAATGGCGACATCGAGGTGGGCTTGGTTTCTACGTGCCTTGCTTAACAAGATTGCCATCCAAAACTTTACAGGCTCCAGATGAGATGGTATATGGACTAGGGAGCTTTAAGTTTATCGATAATCCAAAGATTTTCACCACGTATAACCTGCCCATATTAGATATTTATGAATTCTATTTTTAACATATTCACCCTGCTAGAGCACAATCAACTTGCTATGTATCCATTCAAAGTAGCGTATTTGTATAGTAATGTGTGTGTGTGTGTGTGTGTGTGTGTGTGTGTGTGTGTGTGTGTGTGTGTGTGTGTGTGTGTGTGTGTGTGTGTGTGTGTGTGTGTGTGTGTGTGTGTGTGTGTGTGTGTGTGTGTGTGTGTGTGTGTGTGTGTGTGTGTGATTTACGAATATAATTTATGTAACATGCTAGCGGCAAATGCAATGCCACAATTTCGTTATGTTGGAAATTATAAATGATGTTAATAATCAATTAAAGAAATGGTGGACTGACAATGTATGTCAACTCAGTGAACAGGGGTGGAAATTTTGCTAGCAGTTATTTTTATGATGGACATTTTAAAATTATAAAGCTTATGATACCATTGTGAAACACTTAAATATCACGTTAAATGTAAATTTTGATAGTATAGTGAAACCAAACCAACTTATGAGCACTTGAAGAAACAACCATCCTGTGCTTCAACAGAGTTAGATTAACCGAGGTGATTCCTGGATGCATGGATTCCATTTCCTCCGGAGTGTGGGAGAATAATTGTTCTCGTAGCACTGTCTACAGATGGCAGTGTCTGTAATCTCAGAGATATGTAGACCTACATTTATGTTAAATGGGCACTGATGTTTTTTAACAATTAACACAGATGGAACTTAAGTTACACAAGTCAAAACACGTTGTCTATGATTTAATAGTGTTACGTTATATTGTAGTCGAGTTGTATTCGTAGTGGTCCGCGACTCCGCAATGCGCCATGACTTGGTCAGAGCATGTTATGCGGTCCCTGGGGACTCGCGGTCCCTGCTTTGAGGGTCATGGTCCCTGCTATCAGCACACTTAACAAAACCCTGGATGTGTCCCCTACATGACACCTTCACATTTCACACTGAAAAATACCATTTCTTGTTTCACGAAGAGATCGAAATGTTTAGTCACCTGTCGTCAAAAGTTCAAAGAAAGTGATACCTCAATCACGGTTCACAAGGAAAATATATTTTAAATCACGCTTCACGCTGTTTCACATGATCACGAATCACAGGGATAAAAAAGAGCTTTCACGATTCAAGAGCAAATCATTTTGCTAATCACGGAGCACGAAAATACCCCATGCACCCCCGCTATATTACATTTCAGCCCAGCCCATCTAGTACTGTTGTTTCTGCCCGTTCGCTAGAGTGAACAGAGCAGACGTTTTTCTTGTTCTAGTTCTTTTAAGCACTCGGCCACGTTCAATTGACTGACCATAGTCTGCAGGATAAAAATGACGGGCGAGGTGGTAGGGGTGGGTTAGGCGAACGCCGCAGGCGTGAAGCGTTGTTATGGGGGTCCAGGGGCATGCTCCCCTTTAGATAAAAAAAGGTGCATTCTGAGGTATGGTTTAACCTTTACCTTTGAATATAGAGGTAAAGATATAAAACAACAAGACAATACTTGTAAAAATAGTAATCATGATTGATAAAAGTTAGTAATCACGATTGTTTCATAGTGTTGAGGTGCAGACATGGGGTCAACTACATTGAAAAGTATTTAAATACAAATACTCCTCAGGGGTTCAAATACATTTACAAATACTTCGTAATGCAAAAGTATGTAAATACAAATACATTAGAAAGTATTTCAAATACTTTTCAAAATACTTTTACAAGAGAGCCTGTATCAAAAACAATAATAAATGTTATATTACGAGATAATTATGTTGTTTATCAACATAATTCCATGATGTTATGTATAACTATTACATGAGATATTCCTTATAGACTGGCAATATCTGGTATGCTGTAAAATTGCAACAACAATGTAGGCAAGTAATAATCTGGCTTGGGAAGCCCCTACCTTCCACTCAACCCACAGAGTGCAAATATGTCTTATCAGTTCACATAAGCATTGGCACAATAGCAGGCCTTAGCAGCTAGCAGGGTTCCTTAGCAAGGGCAATAAAGCATGATCAAAAGACAGGCATGCCAGTGCAAGTCCTGTTGTTGCTAATTGCATCTTGGTCACAGGTGACAACCAACAAATTGCTCCTGACTTCACTGGTATGCTCTCATAATGACCTCAGTGACTTCCACATAATGGTTTTCTTTCTGACTGGAAAATGTGGTCAATTGTGAAATGAACCAGTAAAAAATTTGACTCGCAAGAAGTTAAACAATATATGTGAATACAAAATGTAACTTATCATTTATTAATAACCGTGCCCAAATAAAAGTATTTGAAATAGTATTTGAAAGTATTTGATTATTAAAAAAAAAAATGTTCAGTCAAAATTGCGAAGTCACTCATGACTAAAAAAGCATACGAAGACCAGGCAGACACGTACAAAGCATTGTTGGCACACAGAAATCCTGTTCAAGATGGCAAGACAACTACTCCAGCACAGAGGTTTCTGGGAAGATGAATTCGCACAAATCTGCCTTCCACCAACAAATTACTGGACCCAGACGTGCAAAACATGAGACACAGAGACGAGTTGTTTAGACAGAAAATAGTATGAAGGGAAAATATGATCGAGCGGCCAAAGACATGGAAGCATTAATCAGCGGTGACACTGTGCGAATGCGACCCGTTGCGCTAAACAGCAAAGTGTGGGAGGAGCAAAGATAATCCGCAGACTTGATGGCAGATCGTACCTCATAGACGATGGAAGGAGACTGCTGAGGCGAAACGTGTAGACCTGAGGATGGTGCCAATGAGTGCATCGGAACCGCAGCAGTTCAGAGACGAGCAGCAATACTGAGACAGATACAACCAAGACCTGCCTAATCCTGATGAGGAGCAAAAGACACAAGGCGATGGGGACTACATAAAGCAAACCACCCCTGGTACTCCACGTGTCAACAATGACCCAACACCAGTGGAGGATACCAGAGAACAAGACCAAGGAGCACCGACCAGTACGACCAGGTCAGGAAGACGGTCACAACAACCCGCCTACTCGAAGGACTATGTATGACAGTTTAAGAACAGTGCATAATCACAACGATGCTTAATTGTATGTGGCTTTTAAGTTTTGATATTTCAGTATTGTGTTTGACATTTGGCTGAACGGACTATGGCAAAGGAGTGCACGACAAGCTCAGCTCCCAGCCGGTCTAACACCAAGAATGTGATTTTATTTGCGTATTCTTGTTAACATTAATAATCAAACAAAAATGTGGGGGGAAAGATGTTACGTTATTATGTATCTTGTCTGACAGGCGGCGCTACTTACCTGTCGTTGACCAGGGAGCCTTGTGTTGGTTCGGCAGTTGTCCAGCATGATACATGTTCTAATAAAATTTTATCCTATAAAACTGTGTGCATTTCCTGATTACTGAAACATTAATGGTATGGTTTTATGAGGTCTCATTCAACCAGCCTTTGTCAGAACATGAATACGATTACCGAAATAGTCATAATTATATCAGCAACGTTCTATTAACCTACTAGTCTGTATTATTGGGGTTACAATGTAACAGTTTTATGAGGTCTCATTCAACTAGTCAGCCTTTTTCAGAACATTATCACAAAGCCAACCTTTCTTTGCTGGCACTGAGGGTGATTAATGCCATGGTGCGTATCATCGTCAGCGGTTCTTTTAAGTCCCAAATAGAGACGGGACCGACATTAACATGATCTCCGATACAGTCCCCAATGTTGAGAGCCAGATTTGTACACCAATATACTGGGATGCCTACATTCCTGGTCTGGGTATTGAACTCAGAGCGCTGGCATTTCAGGTGGATATGCTGACCACTGTACTATATACCACGCTCTGTACTTTGTATTTAAATAAATAGGTAGACAGAGCTAGAGAGTGGGAGGCAGAACTAATTTAGGCCAGTTAATAAATATTGCCGAAGGAAACATGGGTGAACACATTTCCATACTACAACTGTAAGCACAATTCGGAATATTAAATGACAGAAATTTGTCATTAGAACAAAATCGTAGAATGTCTGCCTTTGTATTACCTGCCTTGCACTGTCACTTATGTGACCACCCAGGCATGACATTCACTGAGAGAAAACGCCTTCCTATAGCTCTTTCATTAGCTGACCAACTGCAGCCAGTTGCATGCTTTGATCAGCTTTAACTTGGGTCATTATCAGATGGGTGATCAGTGTATCAGCTGGCCTGCCACAGGGTCAGGTTAGCAAACATTTAATTAACAGTGGGTGGCTTAATCTAATTTATTGGAAGACATCAGTGGGCAAATGGAAAACAGGACTAACCTGTCACAGGGGAAGAAATAACAATGTGTGACCAATTATAGCCTGGTACTATTGACTCAAAGAACTCCCTCATTTCTGGATAAACAATGGTCAAGTATAGCAACTGCTCTAAGAAGCGTTTTGCCTGTAGCGTCCACTACATATGTCAAGGACAGTGTTCAAATGGCCAACTCTTGTACTGCTACCCGACAGTGACAAAGATGACAATGCAGATGATGTTTTTTACCAAATGATGTATTAGAAGATTACAGGTAGGACATGTATGATCTCTCCAGGTTATATTCAAGTTTGAATGCTATACCAATCACTGTTTGGGGTATAATTAAGTGACATTCATGTGATCGTAGTTAATATGTTAATTAAATCCCAGAACGATGTTGGGACGGAGTGCTATATAAGAAATATATTAATAATTAATTAATTAATTGGTTAATTACTTACTTGATTAATTAAACTCCATCATTAATGAATGGCTTAATAGACCAGTATACATATCATTACAGACCTATTAACCAATAAATGAAACAGTTAAAAATATGATTAACAAACGCAAACAAAACAAGTTACTTCGAAATTGGACCGAAATACCCCAAAACAAGGACTGGGGTAAAAACAAAGTTCCCAGGGTAATTTTTTTTTGGAATTTCAGGAAACCCTACTGTTCACCTTAAAACAAAAATTGGCTTTTTAACCAAAATTTCCGGGTCATCGTTAATTTCTACTAGAATAATAACTGGAAACTACTCACGTTCCGCTGCTACTCCGTCTGCGACCGTTCCTGTTCGTTTCCATCTCGGCAAAACCGTTGACAGTGACACCGTTCCAAGAAAGTGACATCATTCCAGTGACGAGGTTCTCCGCATCCATATCCATTACGACGCCACCATTAACACCGTTTGTATGCGAATCCATGTGAAAGTCCAACGCGAGGAGTGGCTACATGACTGTAGTGTACGCACGTTTATATACAGTTTCAGGCAAACATAAACACACGTTCCCTTTGCGTGTTCACGCAATTATGTCGGAAGAAAACAACGGTGCAATAACAACTCTCACGTGCGAGGCGCGGGGGTCACTCCGAATTAAACGAATCACAACAAAGGCGCCCCGTGGACTTGTGTCACGCACAGTGTTCAGATAGAAGGCTATGTTAATGTGGAACGAGTTAAGATAAATGATCTTCATAACGCTACAGTCCGGTGTTTGCGTCGTTTGTCACATTGTGGAATATATCGTAATATAAAAATATACATAATTATATAGTTGACATAATTATGTAATTATTTGCAGTGTCCACTCCCATATAGGTGGTTTTCACGAAACAAATAGTTGAACGTTCTACCAGTGACAGGTCAGAATAATAGTCCTTTGATCACAATAATAATATTGTTGCAACACCCAACTCACCTTGAGAAAAGTAATCGGCGTTCATACACAGGTTGTGGCACCCCCAGAGGAGAGACCCGGTGATAGGAAATTTCCATAGGTCAAGGTAGAAAAGAGGCCTGGACGGCCGGTGAAATACATCCTCGCGCGCCAGGGGTCGCTGCTGCTGATTACGTCAGTGCCAGCCAACAGTACCCCCTGACTGATCGCTTTGCGAAACTCTGAATTTAAGCTCAGCCTATGAAATCGCTCACTAGATCAGTGGATGTGGGCAGGTCAGGTGGTCATAATATAACTAATTTCAACCAACCGTGGCTTGTGTTACATGCAATGTTTAGGAAGTATAAGTAATCATTCGAATACACAATACCGCTCAGCTGCTCGTGCTAATGGGCGAACGGGTCATTTTATATTGGGATTCACAGAAGTCGTTTATCCGTTTTCAAATTGGGACAGGTATTTGCGCTGTTCTCACGGGGTGATGCAGTCGCGACTGGCGAAGTCAATTAATTTACTAGTTTAACTCAGCTTACTTCCGCACTTCACGTAGGGGATCAGCCATGGCTAGTTTTGCCTGGCAAACAGCCCTGGCTGGCGAGGATAGTGAAATACACAGTGTCAGTGAAAGGATTATTTAAATGCAATAAAACCTACGATGTGGTGGGCCGACTAGGCCGTTTGCGATCACTGTTTGACATTAAATTTGTATATTCGAGTTCTGGAATGATCTGTAGCGGAAAATGAACCAACTGCAGAACAAAAATATAACGCAGGAAATTTGGAATGTTCTGGAACTGTTCGTCGCAGATTAACAACATTCAACACTGTCATTGCATATTGCACTCAATAAGGCAATGCATTTGTTAAATGGCGCCTGGTCGTACGTAAGATTAATTTAGGAAAGTTGGCAAATACCATACAATAATATCTAGCATATATTTTGAATTATATAAATTATAATATAACGATGCATAACGGTGTTCGTCGACTAAATGATACCGCTGTAAGTAATTAATCAGTCACACAACTGCGGAATAAACTATCCTTTTACGTCACGATTTAAAATAAAAAACAAATAGTTCCAGCAAAGTGGTCCTAGTATCAAATCAATTAAGAATTTACATGTGCTTCTTCGTTTTTGACTAAACTTGGTGTGTTGGGTTATGTTCATAAGTTTATGTTACAGACACAATTTTAGGTCAATCTGACCTTCCATTATAGAGATAGAGGTCATCAAAGTTTGACCCTTGATACCTAAAAACCTTCCAGGTGTTATAACTCCTCACCTAGGGGACCTACAGATGTGATGTTGGTGTCATTTTAAAGGTCTTATACTTGTCTATCTGTGTAGACAATGAACCACATATCAACGTTTAAAAACATATTAAAAAAAGCTTAACCTTTGACCTGACCTACCAAAAAAACATATAACCTCCGATTTCACTGATTTTTTATGTTGAAGCATACATGTTTAACAATAATCAGTGAAAGTTTGATCACGTGCATTTGGATACTTTAGGTCTTTATGCAATTTATTACGTCGCTTTAATGCTTTAATGGGAACTTTTCTTAATACAGTCATAATGCAGTGTGAGAATACATACAGAGGCTGCCTTCCTAGAATTTGCCGTGTTTTGTCATCTTCATTATTCTCTACCAAATGAAACCATTATTTACATGTGTCGGTTTACTTATTATGTGCATGTGTAAACAGTATGGGGGCAGTGTATGCCAAATCAATCAAAGATAGAGTAAAGTTACATGTCCGTCTTTGGTTTTGATGGTTATAAGATCATGATTAGGTTACAAAGTCAAGTCAAAGGACAAATTTATTTAAAAAAATATGTTTTTATGTTTTGTCAAAAGTATGATCTGCTTGATTGTCTACAAAGGTTGATAATTGTAAGAGGTTTAAAATGACACCAACATCATATCTGTAGATTGCCCACGAGTAGAGTTATGACAGCTGGAAGTTTGTCAAGGTCGGGTCAAACATTGATGACCTTTATCTCTGGAAAGAAAGATCAGATTGACCTAAAATTGGGTTGGTAATATAAACATGAACATAAACCAACACCCCAAGTTTCATAAAACATTAATGAAACTTGGTGTGTTGGTTTATGGTAAGATATATATATATATATATATATATATATATATATATATATATGGGTAGAGAATAATGAAGATAACAAAACACACTCAATTCTACGAAGGCAGTTTACTTTTTGCATACTGACAGAGCATTAAGGCTGTCCTAAGTGCCTATATTACAGGTTTAAAGCGATTCTTTATAAACTAATATACTTTTGAGATGTACTGTATCAAAACTTGATAATTTCCCATAAGTACTTAATTTCTTTGCTACTTGTGTCTTGCATATGTATGCATAATTTGGATGTTATCTGCGCAAAAAGCCGATAAATACTGAGCCGAATAATTTTGAGCTTGCTGTGGATGATTAATTGTGCAGCCCGAGTATAATGAATATTCATGCACGCGCAGTGAAACGCACGGACACTGGTGATGTCACACACAGTTAACATGTCAGCACTCGATGTGAGTTGTTGCAAGCAATGGCTTTTTAAATCAGCAATTCGTAAACATAATGTATATTTATACGGTTTCGAGGCTATATTTGGCGGAGATAGATCGTAGAAATTGGTGGTGTAAAAAAGTTGATAAACAAGTGGAATTACTGATTGATAAGTATTATTCTTGCCTTAATATCATTCATAAAGTTGCAATAAACATATATTGAGTAGCAGTTGTGCTTAAAGTTAATTAGTTAAAGTATTTTAGAACACCTTAATATAGTGAGTGATAATAGGGTAACTCACTTAGGCGGCTTAGCCTTCGATAAGTTGTAAACAAGATTTAACAAACCTGATTATGTGGTAGAATATATAGGAGATAAAGTAACAACCATCTAACTACTTATATAAGATAATATCTGTGTAAGCCAGTACTTGTTAGATATTTTGATTAGGTAGCATTGTTGTTAAAATTAAGCAAGGGCGATAGTCGGGCGGCGTAACCTAAATAAATAAAGCAGCCTAACATAACGTAATTGATTGTATTTAAATTAGGTCACTACCGGTAATGTTAGCGTTCGTGTTAGGATAAATAGTCGGCTGTGTAATTGAAATTTGTAACCTAAAATGTGCTGTACTACACAGGAAACAGTCTTTATAAAGACTAAGTTAGTTAAGTTATTAAATAAATTCTGATCGGGATATGGCGCCTTGCAAGCGGCAAGTCAAGGCAAAGCGACACTTGGTGTGCGATTACTGCCACAGCTGGGTAGATTTTGCATTGTCCGGGTGTGGAAAGTCATGGGCAGAAACCATGGAGGAAGGATTCACCTTTCAGTGCATTGGATGTTGGAAGGTGGAGTGTCTGCAGAACGAGATAGTTAGGTTGACAGATATTGTGAAGGGAATAGAGATGGGAATTAGCAAGGAGGCAGGTCGAATGGAGAGAGACGACAGGGAGAGAGGCGAGAATACTGCAAGACTGAAGGAGAATAGCAGTGGCAAGAAAACTGAGGAAAGGAGATTGAGAAGAGGGAAGGTGATTGGAGGGGAAGAAATTGAAAATCGACAACAGAAAACGTGACAAGCGTGAAGGTGACAGGGAAGAAAGTGACCGTAGAGAAGGAGGGAGGGAAGATGGAACGGGAGAGGAGAGAGGAAAATGAGATGGGACGAAAGAAGAAGGGACGAAAGGAAGTGAGAGCAAATGTGATAGAAGAGAAGTCGATAAAAGAGACGCTGACAGGAGGAAAGGTGACAAGAGAAAAAGCGACAGGAAAGAATGGATCGGAAGAGAATGTGACAGGAGAGAAGACGACAGGGGGGAAAGACAACAACCAGACAGATGCAAACCGAAGAAGGAGCTATTCCAAGGCAGTGATTGAGGGGGCAATGAGGAAAGAGAGGGTGTTTATGGGTGACTCCATTATGAGAAAGACGGACAAGACACTGAGCGAGGGAAAGACGTCGTTGTTTGTTTACCGGGAGCTAGGATTGAACATGTAACTGACAGGGTAGAGAAGGTATTGGGACATGGCAAGGGGGGGGTCTATACTGGTACATGTAGGAACAAATAATGCAGACAGGGAGGGAACAACTGCGATAGTACAGAAGTATAGACAGTTAGTGAGGAAGCTAAAAAAGACGAGAGTCGAACAGGTTATTTTGTCAGGAATTTTGCCAGTAATAGGAGGAAGGGGGGCAACGTATAGAAACTGCAAGAGGATGGCGATCAATGCACTAGCTGAGCAGATGTGTGAAGAAGAGGGGGTGGGATTCACAGATTTATGGGGATACTTTGTTGGGAGGGAAGATATGTACATGAGAGATGGCCTCCATCTTAGTGGAAAGGGGGCAGCAGTTTTCTCAGAGAATCTGCTGCAATCTGTTGACAGTGGGACAGGTTGCATCTATTTAAACTAGATTCGCAGGGGGGACTCACAGAAAAGCCTGAAAATGGAGGCATAGACAAAGACAGCACAAATAAATCAGCAAATAACAGTCTGGAAAACTCTTCTGAAGCTGGATATAAATGTGTTTGTTTAAATGCAAGGAGTATAGTAAACAAAAGAAATGAACTAAACATTATGGTAGAAGATATTGACCCTCATATAATAGGTATAACCGAATCCTGGACCACCACCGATATATCAGATGCTGAATTGGGACTGACAGGATATGTAATGTTTAGAAAAGATAGAATAGGAAGAAAGGGAGGTGGAGTTATTTTATATATTAAAGAATCTATTCAGGCTTATGAAATAAAATTAGAAAGAGAAGCAGATTGCGAAGAAGCTGTTTGGTGTAACATAGTTACAGGAAACTCAACGTTAACGGTTGGGTTAGTTTATCGAAGTCCAAACATAAGCATAGAAGAGAATGAAAAAATACAAAACGCTATAAGGGAAGTAAGCAAACGGGACTGTATTATTATGGGGGATTTTAACCATGGGCATATACAATGGAAATCTCTACAGAGTATGGGGAGAGAGGACCACAAGTTTTTAGTTTTAGTTCAAGATACATTCCTTTCTCAACATGTGCTAGAACCAACCAGGGGTGAGAATGTGTTAGACATAGTTTTGTCCTCACAGAATGAATTAGTTGACAATGTCAAGATATGTGAGCCACTGGGGAGTAACGATCACAACCAGATACATTTTACCATCAAAGTAAAATCAGAAAGGAATAGTAAAAAGCAGTATAGGAGAAATTTCCACAAAGGAAGGTATAAGGACATGAGGAAATATTTAGCAAAGATAGACTGGAATAAGACACTGAAAAATAAGACGGCAACAGAATGCTGGAATATATTAAAGAGTGAAATTAAGTGCATAGTCGATAAATTTGTACCCTTCAAAAAACAAGGAAAACGGTCCAAAAAGAAACACTTATCGAAAAAAGCCATTAGAAAAATTAAGTATAAACAAATGATGTAGAAGTCATATAGATGTACTGGAAATGATGAAGACTACAACAGTTATAAAGAAGCACTTAACCAAGCTACAGCTGAAATTAGAAATTCAAAGAGAAGCTATGAACAACAATTAGCTAGTAATATAAAACATGACAGCAAGAGTTTTTATGCGTATGTTCGAAGCAAACAGAAAGTTCTAAATAAGGTCGGTCCTCTAGAAGATAGTGCTGGAAATATAATATCAGAGGGATTCATAATGGCAGAAGACCTGAATGAGTACTTTAGTTCAGTGTTTACCAGGGAAGATATTAGTTCACTGCCAATACCAGAGGCTAAGTTCAAAGGGGCAGATTCAGACTATATAGGACAATTAATTGTAACCCCGGAAATGGTAGCTAAGAAAATAAGGGCTATGAAGGATAATAAATCGCCTGGAGTGGATGGTATTCCACCCAAACTACTATTGGAAATTGTCGAACAAATTAGCATACCACTTGCAACAGTTTTCAACTTGTCATTAGAAGAGGGAGTGGTTCCTTTAGAATGGAAAGAAGCAAACATTATACCGTTATTCAAAAAAGGTTCGAGAAACAAGTCAGATAACTATAGACCAGTGCGTTTAACATCAGTGATTTGTAAATTATTAGAAAGACTAATTAAAGATCACATGGTGGATTTTCTTGTTAAACAAAACTTGATAAACCCATCTCAACATGTTTTTTTTTAAAGCGAGGTCATGCTTAACAAATATGTTATGTTTTTTGGAAGACATCACTAAGTGGGTAGATGAGGGATCACCAGTAGATATCGTCTACTTAGATTTTCAAAAAGCTTTTGACAAAGTACCACATCAAAGATTACTGCTTAAACTAAAGGCCCATGGCATAGGAAATGGTATAATAAACTGGATAGAACAATGGCTGATTGACAGAAGACAACGTGTAGTAGTTGATGGGGAGGCTTCAAACTGGAAATCGGTATTGAGTGGGGTACCACAGGGATCAGTATTAGGTCCTATATTATTCTTAATATATATATCAACGATTTGGATGATGAAATAACAAGCAAGGTGTTGAAATTTGCGGATGATACAAAAGTGTTTAGAAGGATTAAAAGTGATGGAGATAGACAGCATTTACAAGATGATCTTGAAATGGTCTGAAAAGTGGCAAATGCTGTTCAATTTTGGGAAATGTAAATGCCTCCACAAAGGACATGGGAACGAAGAAGTAGAATATACAATGGGGGGTACTGTACTAAGTACTACTGTAAAAGAAAAGGACTTGGGGTTAACCATTAGTGCTGATATGAAGATTTCAGAGCAGTGCGGAATTGCAGCTTCAAAGGGAAATCAAATCCTTGGATTAATTAAGCGAAACATAACGTATAAGGAAAAAGAGCTAATAATACCGCTGTACAAAACAATAGTTAGGCCTCATTTTGAATATTGTATTCAAGCGTGGAGGCCATATCGCAGGAAGGACATAGATATGCTAGAAAGCGTGAAGAGGAGAGCAACTAAAATGATACCAAATATGAGGGATCTTAGTTACGAAATACGCCTAAAAAATGCGGTTTAACAACACTAGAGACCAGGAGATTGAGAGGAGATCAGATAGAAGTGTTTAAAATATTGAAGGGTTATGAAAATATTGATAGAAATATGTTTTTCTCAGTTAAGAAATATAGAAGGACTAGAGGACATGAACTTGCATTAGCAAAGGAGCAGAGTAGATTGGATATAAGAACATTTTAATTTTCACAAAGGACTGTAAATGAATGGAACAAATTACCTGCTGATTGTGTGGTTGCTAGTAGCGTGAATATGTTTAAAAATAAAATCGACACATACCTCAGACGGGCGGGATACACATAGATAAAAGGGTCGGACTCTCGATAAGCCAAAGGGCTTCCTTGTCCACCTGCCACCTATAGTTAATTCTCTGGGTGGCAATCTTGTTAAATCTTGTTAAATATTGACAGCTACTTTTAACAATGCAGGACATTATGCATTGTTTATTTATCCTACTTTTAATGCCGTCCATCGGGCAACTTTTCGATTAAGTATAATTATAACACCCGACCTATTAATCCGACTGCCCGCGCAGGGGTGACGGCGACGGCAGCAGTCGGTGCGAGTTGGGTCTGTGTATCTACGGGTCTTGCCTTTCCAGTCAACCGTTTTTAAAAAGTCTCCGTTTCCCCACTTTTTTTAACCGAAACATGACAATGTGAGATTCGTACGTTCATAGATTATTTCTAATTATACAGGTACGATTGTTAGTCAACCTGGCTGCATGTCATCTTTCAATGTAAAAAGTTTTAGGTTTGTTAAAAAGTTCACAATACCGTGTTGCCACGGAATTTTGTGATGCATGAACTTTGAACACTAGCAGATCTGCACTCTAGTATACATAAGTTTTTAGTCATGAATAAATTAAAATAATCTAATAATAGATCAGATCAAGCTGTGCTCCTTTATGTGAATAGCACATTTGATATTAATAGTAGTCGTTTAAAACATACAAATTAAACATTTACTTTTGACATGTTACTTTACCGTTACTGTACACTTTTCGCGAGAATGGCCCATATGTATATATACAACATTAATTATTACAGCAATAATAAAGGAAAACATACTGTGCACTCTGCATAAGGACGAACCTCCAGGGACCCATGACAATACTGATAAGTGGAACTTCTGATAACTATAATGTTATCAGAAGGTCCCCTTATTGGGCCCTATGACGGGGACCGAGGAAAAAGATTGACTTAACTTAGCAAAAATCAATTTATGCCAGTTCGAGTTATCTGGAGTGCACTGTATATGACCAATGCATGCAGGTAATTATGTAGAAACAAATTAAAAGTTGGCCAAAGTAATTGATTGGGATTTTAGTCTGATTTAATCAATATGACAGGGCTCTCTTGTATTTCTTTTCCATTTAGCCAGCTGTACACTAGGTGATAAGTCCCATAATCTAATATCTAAACTGAATTAATCTGCACAGTGTTGAATTAGTTAACTCATATTTAGGCTCAGTTTCCTAAATTCAAGTTTGTTTATTTGCAGGAACATTTTGACCATCAACAGTTTGAAAATAGCAAAGCTAATGGAAAGAGGAAATTGAAGAGCTCTACTTAACAGTGCCATTAATTGAATAATAGGCCACATAGGTGACATAAGATGGTGCTTGACTTTGTTCTGCCCCATTCTGTTCTGTGCGACAACTACTGGGAAGTTGTACATCACTTCGTGTTTCAAATGGATGTGTGCACCTGATAGCTTTGTGTATCAAAATGCATAGCAGTGATATTAATTGGACAATGTGTTAACTGACACAGTAGTGAAGAAGGTGTCTGACTTTGTTCTGCCACATTAGTTCCGTGTGGCTTCTGCTGGGAACATGTACATCACTTCATTTATCAAATGGATTTGTGCAATCGATCTCGTCATTATGTTACAAAATATGAGTACATAATAAAATTGATGCTTTCTTATGCTCATCATGTTTGGATTGTGTTCTACAGCATATTCTTCAAAGTTTGTTGAAACAAGTTTGTGTTAAGTGAACTATACTGGGAGTAGTGTATAAAAAGGTGTCTACACAAAGTTGCTTTTACAATAATAATAAAAATCATCTAATATAACTGTCCCACAACATTCTAAATGTTTGAGGGATCTTCTTAGGATTGAATTAAATGCACAAATGATGACTGAAAACAGTGTTTTAAAATATGCGTTACTTTTAAAGTTTTGTAATTTTTTAACTTTATTTCCATCACACAATGGCCATTTTATTTGTTGTCATCGAAACAGAAGATTGACAGAAACAAATTAAATATATGTTACTCTAAATAATCGGCAAAACTAACTACATTCCCAATATTAAAAAAAACATGAATCTAACAGAGATACGTCCCTTGTTGTTACACTGATGCAATATTTTAAAATATTTTGTCAAGGTGTGCTTAAACTTTGATGACCTCTATCTCTGGAAAGGAAGGTCAGATTACTCTAAAATGTTGTTTGTAACATAAACTCATGAACTCAAACCAACACACAAAGTTTTGTCAAAACCGAAGTCGGACATGCAAATTTCACCCTCTTTTTGATTGATTTGGCTTGGAATCCCCCCTATAATTCCCCATGCGGAACGTGCGTGCGTGCGTGCGTGCGTGCGTGCAGGAATCTCAGGAATAATATACAGAGATTAGGCTATATACGCAGACACTTGGCATAAGATCGACAAAAACATTATGTACTTAATTTATAGTGCATTAGACAGAAAATATGTGTTTCCAAGAACACCTAATTAGGTCCATATAATATATACCCCAGTTGTGCCTGCATCACTGCGAAATTCACACACGCACACGCACACGCACACGCACACACACACACACACACACACACACACACACACACTGTACAGGCACAAGTAAAACAAAACGATATGCTGTTAAACCCGGCATGTTTAGCTGTCATAATGGGCTAATACCAGAAATACTGTTTTTCTTATATTGATCTGAAGAACACGCGTGTGACGTCCGCGCACATAGTCGGGGCTGGTGAACTTTTTTTCGCCGCCGCGCCGCCGTATCTTCAGCTTCTGCGCTGGCTCGGCTGTGTTACATCGGAAGATGGGTGGCGAGGGGGGGGGGGGCGCTGGAAAAGTTTTCACCGCCGTGTTGGTGTAACTTCAGCTTATTGTAACATTAACGGGTGCACATTTCCAAAGGTCTGGGGGGAGCGCGGTCACGTGGGCCCATTCAAAAAGGTCTACGGGCACGCTAAATTCCAAAGGTCTAGTGGGCACGTGCCCCCCAGCTCCTGGAGCCGCATATGCTTAATTACTTATGTCATCCATTTAACGTGGTGACATGATGAGTTGTTTCCACAGTTCAACATTACCTTTCCGCAGTCTTGCCTAACTGAAAGATGGAGAGAAGGAGATATGGATAGAAAACTTTGGAAAGAAAAAACACAGCGAGTGGTTGGGCAATATTGTACCTGACCCTCACCCCTGTACAACAGGGAGCAAAGAGGAGAGCAACACATCTTACTTTACTTGTCTAAATTGTTAACCGTATCCATAGGCTAGGCTTATCTCAGTGATTAGGGTTAACGTGAGCATTAACAATTTAGGCCAGTTATGTAAAACATTTCCTACATTTATATAAGGTTTATTACAAAACACACGCAAACAACAACAACACGTATTCACACTGTGACCACCGAGACACTTGTAGCAGCTATTTGGCCATCAATAATTATTACAAATTGCACGATCAAAGGTATTAAACATGTACATGAAAGGACATTTAAGTTGTACGTTGTTGATCTCCTCTTTTTCCCTGTATGTCCGGGTGAGGCTGGCCTCGATACTCGACCCCGATTTCTGTTTTCTTTTCTCCCTCTCACTTTTCTTAAACTGCTGTCTCCACCAATCGTCTCCGCTCCCTTCTATCTTTCGTACTCGTTCTCCACCGCCTCTAAATCCCTCCAAACCTCTCCTTATACAATCCCTCCACGCAGTCTCCATCGTTTTCGCCTCCTTTCACCGTCCACTTTCCGGGCATCTGCTTTCTTTGCTGGTCGTTCTTCTCCAATTCGCACCACGCGTCCAGTCCACTTTGGCCGACCTCTCACAAGCAGCATTTTAATAAAAATGACCATGCTTACTCTAGTCTTTGTATTGTTTTATTTGATGTATGAAGAGAAATGATCAAATAGTCACTTCATCTGAGGCATCATGCGAAAATTGGAAAGAATAATTCCTTCGTTGTAGATTCGAGCAAACATTACTTTGGTTAAATTGTAGCTGTGACCCTGCTGGGAAGTGTATCACGGACAGTAGGACACCGCATGTAGAAGGTTCGAGGTCGGTGCCATCGAAGGTACACGATCTTCACAATGCACTATTATAACATAACCAGTCGACCGTACCCGTGCGTATGGCTGAGTTATTCAGATGTGTGCATTCGTGGCAGGTTGTTTTCAGTCGTGTGTCCACAGTGACCATATAGCTCAAACACACGTGTCAACAACAGTCGAACATGTCAGTAGAGTGACTTATCAACACTGCCCATCTCGGCACGGGTTCGGTGCACACCGGTGCCAGAAGGGACACACCGGGTGCAATGTTCTTATTTCAAGCCCATGTGCACGTGACTGTATTTATTTGTTCCGTGGACGCCCTGTTCCTTAGGATCTGTCTTACCCATCCTCTTCGGGCAACGTGGTAAATGTTATGAGACGATTAATGTGTATTTAGTTGACTGTAAAAGGTATGTGCAATTTTGAGAGCAGACTTATGGTTTTCTGCCCCCCTCCCCCAGTAATAGGCGGTGCGGCGGCGAATTTTTTCTGTTTGCATATATAGAGCGCTTTAGAGGTCTATATGTATGTTTTTCTCTGTATACGCATTTTTGTATGTAAAAGCTTTGGGAAATATCCGTCGCTCAATGATGTTGCGTTTTCTCGCAACTAGTAACTAGGCACTGCAATAACAATCTCTTGCTAGAACAGCGGTTTAAATTAAAGATGACAGCAAATTGAACTAATGTCTAAGACCTATTTTGTATACTACGTTTTATTATAAAATGTAATAATACACAATAATTATCTCCAAATGCATTATTACAGTTATATGTATCATACATAAAATTATGTTTATATGTATATAAAGTCGGGGCATAACGCCCAGTTTTCAGGATATCGGACGTTGAGAAACGAATCTGTCATATCTAAATGGTCTGCGAGTTATGGATAATCTAGTTCAGTTTCTTAGGTACGTTTCTTGGGTTGACACTTTAACGAGTCTAGTTATTGAAAGTACTTTCATTTTAGTGACAGTTTTATCGTGGGGTATAAGGCCTATCTACGTGACAAAACGCCCTGAGGTGGGCGTTTTGAATATTATTATTTCTTAATTTTTATCATATTTTGCAGGAAGGAACAAAGGGTTATTACAAAGGGTCACCTAAAAATGAAAAGAATTATCTAAATTAAATAAAGGGATCATCTCATCTCAAATCGTAAAAAAGTTATTGATTTTGTTTTTAGATAGATCCTTCATTTTATTATTTGTTTAGACGAGACCTTAAATGTTGTGCATGCTTGCTTATAATGAAACATTGCTGTTATTGCAGGTTTGTGTGATGTATATCAGCGACAGAATCATCTACGAAAGACACGTTCCAGCCAAGCTAAACCCCGTTCCGGTCCCAGACACAGCGTTCAAACAGTTTTGGATGGATCTCGTCGGTCCATTGCAAGAAACAAAGAAAGGGAACAAGTACATCGTTGTGTTGACTGATTACCTTACTAAATGGCCAGAGGGTCGCGCCATCCCATCTAAGTATGCGGCACACATTGTTGACTTCATCATCGACATCATCTGCCGATACGGAGTTATGGATACGATCATTATTGGTCAGGATCGTGAGTTGTGTAACGAGATCAACGATACAATCTGCAACCGGCTCGCCATAACCATCGCGTTGCAAAGGCGTATAACCCGAAAGCAAATGGTCTCACTGAAAGCTACAATCAGACGCTTACCGACTGTCTGGTCAAGTTCTGCAATGAAGGCCAGGACCACTGGAACCAGCACATAGACCCAGTGCTCTTGGCATACAGAACGTCCGTTCAAAAGTCGACAAACGAGACGCCATTTTATCTGCTTTTCGGGAAGAAATCGAGGCTCCCAATAGAGGTGGATTTCCCTGTGGAAGAAGCCGACGACGTCTCTGGAACTGCGTACCAGCAGCATGCAAACTGAATCGAAGCCTTAATGCCACTGATGACCTACCAGAATAAGGCAAATGTGAATATCCAGATAGCGCAAAAGAAACAAAAGGAGTATTCGACAGCAGGTTTTAGGCACCTGCCTGCACCATCGGAGACGAAGTGCTTCTCAAAAACAGTCGGAGGGATCACAGAATGGGGGTTCAACTGGAATCGAGTTGAACGGGTCCGTTTCCAATTAAAAAGATTCATGCAAAAGGGACATTCAAACTGAAAGGGCACTGGGCAAAGGTAAATTGTGTGAGAATCAAGCCATACCAACCACCAGTCAGCAATGACATCAATGATTTTGTCGAATCTGGAGAAGAACACCAGGGAACTGTGACATTCGGTCCGAATGATGGGGAGTAGCAAGAGCAACGTGCGCAGGTACTTGGTATGCCACGCTACATCCACATTCCCATCAGACCAGAGAGGGAGATCGACATTAATTAGCCACCTCCAAAGACCTTTATAACGCGGGGAGACGGAAATTGTCTTTTCCAAAAGTATCAGCTATGTCCTACCCGGTGCACAGGAGTTCCACAAAACCCTGCGTGGCATGCTTGTGACGTACATGGAGGAGAACAAGTCTACCATAGACACAATCGCTAGCAACCGAGATATTTGCTTTTGCAAGCCTAGTGTGTTAACTTTGTTGCACCTGCACAGAGCTTGTGTTGGTAGAATACTAATAAGAGTTAACAAGAGCATAACTTTAATCGTTTATGTGTAGATATGTACACCAACATATAATAGAATAGAAAAGTTGCATTGTGGTAATTTGTGCGGATGTGTTTGGAATGGTTTTTATGACAATTCTGGATTATTTATTTGAATTTGAATGGTTTATTTTCTACTTTGTAATACATGTTTTACGAGTGGTATTGGTGGTATTGTTACGTTATTACTTTGAAAACTGTGAGCAGTTGATTATTATATGTCAGCGTGTTTATTTTTCACTTTTTAAACTTCATGTACTGGTTTGCAAACCATAGCATATGTACTAAGCTAACTGTGTTGCACATGCCTACAAATTATGTTGGTAGAGTGCAATCAATCATTTAAGAGCTAAACTGTACTTGACGTTAATTGGGTTTCTTGAAATAAAATACAATGAAACGGTTGTTTTGCTAATATACCTTGCATATTGCATTTTATTAATGTTTTATGCAATTCTACCAGGGAATGTCCGGAAAGAGAGTGTGTGGCACCGGCATGCCTGTGTGGTACAGAAGAAGTTTGAGGAACAATTTGGTCTAAGGAACAATTAGGACGGCGAAAAGAAGGGTGATGAATGAGCTGAAAGAAGAGGTTGCGATCCCATATATCTGAGCGGGAAGACTAGTCAAAGGCAGGATGGCATGCGCAGGTCAGTTGGTGCGGATGGAAAAGGTTTGATTACCAGAGAAAGCAGGGACGATGTTACAGCCAGACGACAAGAAAAGAAATGTGAGGATTGAATAAAGAGGGATGTATGACAGGCAGAAGAGGGGAGGGAGAAGGTGGTCAATAGAAAGAAGTGCAACTGGATGGGTTGGGGGCATTGCAGCAGTACTTGAACGAGCCTCGACTCTTTATAGAGAGAACAACGAACAATAGCACAATATGACTCCTCAAATTTCAGCATTCATGTGCATAAAACAATAAATGATATTATATTTTGTTGACAAATATTTAGATAATTTCGTTTAATACAACTCAGAGACCATGGGTCTGCTAATCTCTTGACAGTCATGCGCTAAAACGCATCATGCATTCTACCAGAAAGCAGTATCCCGTAATATGTATGGATAAGACAAATTTAGTCTAAGGACATTAGGTATGAAACATTTAAAAATGTATTTTAAAGATATCCAATTTGGTTGTATTCCATAAAAAAATATTTAAATGCAATGCGACGTCATATGCTGACTGAAATATAGGGGGTCAAATTACCACAGGGGGGTTCTGATACTATTGTAGTATCGTGACCGGGGGAGGGTTAAGATACCATGGGGGTCAAAATACTATCTTACACCGGGCTTTAGAGCATTGCGCATCCTAGCACACCCCCCCCCCCAAACCCGCCACGACAGACATTCATTTTGACATCACTATCCTCTCGCCCTTGCAGGGAAACCTCATTTTCTGAAATTTCTCACCGATACACTTCGCGCTACAGCTTGTGACCACATTATGTTCCTGCAATACCATGTGCTGTCCGTCCGCATCCACAACATCATTAGTCAAATCAGTTGGCCTCATTCAGAAAATTAGACTTACATTGAGACCTATCGGATCTCTGAGTGGCCGTGTTTTCATATTTTAATATTTGTCAATGTTCTTAGTAGGAACTGAGGTATAATGCTAAATTATATATCGGGACATCCGAAATGATGAGAGTGAATAAAAAGAAAGAAAGTGACCAAGGCATTACGCCAACCAGTCGGAATGGATTTCTTGAAGTACTCCATTTCCACTCTTCCCGGCGTAGTCAATCTTCATGAATGAGTACTCAATCAACACATACCAGTGAATAAGCATGGTATAATTTGTTACTAATAAGGTATATTATTCAAAATTACAAGATGAAAAGATGAATGAATCAAATTATAAGATGAATAAGCACTGGACAACACATTTGGTATATAACATACAGTAGTAACGGCTGGCCAACCTCTGTATGAGATTGCATTTGGGTGAGGAAAACACCACAAACTCAGATGATGATACTAATCGGAATCTCATGCTCATTCTCATGCTCATGCTTGCCAGAGAAGTCGAGATGGTGTTCGATTGAACAGGTCTGCCAGGGAGTAAAAATGTAAAGCGCTTCGAGCAGTCGAGAGGATACTGCGCTGTATAGGACCTTTTTACTGTTATGTTTAATGGTAACTAGACTGGCCAGGGTGGATATGGCTAGTAGTTATAAATGTAGGCGATTGTATGTGTGCGTGCATACGTGCGTTCGTTTGTGTGTGTGTGTGTGTGTGTGTGTGTGTGTGTGTGTGTGTGTGTGTGTGTGTGTGTGTGTGTGTGTGTGTGTGTGTGTGTGTGTGTGTGTGTGTGTGTGTGTGTGTGTGTGTGTGTGTGTGTGTGTGTGTGTGTGTGTGTGTGTGTGTGTGTGTTTGTGGACATATGTTGTTTGGCCATTTTGGAATTAGCTCTGGTATGATTTAATCTCAGTTTACAATGACACTGGCTTGTTCTGATACTCTCACCGTCAATATAATAATACTGTTTTTCAGATAATCGAAAGTCGTTGTTTCTGGCACGCCTAACAAATGAATAACGGGTACATACAACACTACATTCGGTGTCCTAAAAGCTAACGGTTACAATAACAACAAGAAGCCTTACCTTACGAGTTCGTGCCTGGCGAACCGTTCAAACCTCTACCGTAGTAGGTCCAAGTGGGAGTGTTTTGAATGCTGCCACGCACCTGACACCCACTGAATAATCTAAAGACTGGTTGTTCCAGCCTTTCACACGCTGTTTAAAACCCCAAAAGATAGGCATATGAATAAACACTAAGCTTGTATTCATAGAGACCCATTAACAATTACGTTAAACCTGATGCACACGGGGATGCTGTCCGTTTTTGCTTTCCATAAGTTGGCACAAAGAGACTTTCAAACAGCCGTCATCATCATTACCTTGTAAATCAGCATTCAACACAATTGTAATAGTGGCTTGAACGGAGACTGAAACTCTACGGTTTTTGCCGTAGGTTCAAAACTCTCTTGTCATGGTGGTAATTACACGACATTTTTGAATTTGAATCTCACATTTGAACCCAAAATTATTTGCTAGTGAACTCGATGGTAATGTCGGCGACGTCTTCGGCCAGACATAATACCAGGTACTGCAGTCGTCCCAGTTATCAAGCATACAACACGTTCCCTTTAAATAACATAATAACTAAAAATTTATAAAGAACGGAAGATTGGTCCGAACAAATATTTGATATACTGTATTAATAATGCCCCGTTATCCACTAGATGAACTAACTCTAAATATCCCCGTTATATATCTGTATTCAATCTCGTGCGACCGTTTTGGCCGTGCATGTCTGACCCACCACAGGGTCATGTCTGACCCACCACAGGGTCATGTCTGGCCCACCACAGGGACATGTCTGACCCACCACAGGGACATGTCTGACCCACCACAGGGTCATGTCTGACCCACCACAGGGTCATGTCTGGCCCACCACAGGGACATGTCTGACCCACCACAGGGACATGTCTGACCCACCACAGGGTCATGTCTGGCCCACCACAGGGACATGTCTGACCCACCACAGGGACATGTCTGACCCACCACAGGGACATGTCTGGCCCACCACAGGGACATGTCTGACCCACCACAGGGTCATGTCTGGCCCACCACAGGGACATGTCTGGCCCACCACAGGGTCATGTCTGACCCACCACAGGGACATGTCTGACCCACCACAGGGACATGTCTGGCCCACCACAGGGACATGTCTGACCCACCACAGGGTCATGTCTGACCCACCACAGGGACATGTCTGGCCCACCACAGGGTCATGTCTGGCCCACCACAGGGACATGTCTGACCCACCACAGGGACATGTCTGGCCCATCACAGGGACATGTCTGGCCCACCACAGGGACATGTCTGGCCCACCACAGGGACATGTCTGACCCACCACAGGGACATGTCTGGCCCACCACAGGGACATGTCTGACCCACCACAGGGTCATGTCTGGCCCACCACAGGGACATGTCTGACCCACCACAGGGACATGTCTGGCCCACCACAGGGACATGTCTGGCCCACCACAGGGACATGTCTGGCCCACCACAGGGTCATGTCTGGCCCACCACAGGGACATGTCTGGCCCACCACAGGGACATGTCTGACCCACCACAGGGACATGTCTGGCCCACCACAGGGACATGTCTGACCCACCACAGGGACATGTCTGACCCACCACAGGGACATGTCTGGCCCACCACAGGGACATGTCTGACCCACCACAGGGACATGTCTGACCCACCACAGGGTCATGTCTGGCCCACCACAGGGACATGTCTGACCCACCACAGGGACATGTCTGACCCACCACATGGACATGTCTGACCCACCACATGGACATGTCTGGCCCACCACAGGGACATGTCTGAACCACCACAGGGACATGTCTGGCCCACCACAGGGACATGTCTGGCCCACCACAGGGTCATGTCTTGCCCACCACAGGGACATGTCTGACCCACCACAGGGACATGTCTGACCCACCACAGGGTCATGTCTGACCCACCACAGGGTCATGTCTGGCCCACCACAGGGACATGTCTGACCCACCACAGGGACATGTCTGGCCCATCACAGGGACATGTCTGACCCACTACCGATACATGTCTGGCCCCACCACAGGGCCATGTCTGGCCCACCACAGGGCCATGTCTGGCCCACCACAGGCGCATGTCTGACCCACCACAGGGCCATGTCTGACCCACCACAGGGCCATGTCTGACCCACCACAGGGCCATGTCTGACCCACCACAGGGCCATGTCTGGCCCACCACAGGGCCATGTCTGGCCCACCACAGGGCCATGTCTGGCCCACCACAGGGCCATGTCTGACCCACCACAGGGCCATGTCTGACCCACCACAGGGCCATGTCTGACCCACCACAGGGCCATGTCTGACCCACCACAGGGCCATGTCTGACCCACCACAGGGACATGTCTGGCCCACCACAGGGACATGTCTGACCCACCACAGGGACATGTCTGGCCATCACAGGGACATGTCTGAACCACCACAGGGCCATGTCTGGCCCACCACAGGGCCATGTCTGGCCCACCACAGGGCCATGTCTGACCCACAGCATGGACATGTCTGACCCACCACGTGGACATGTCTAACCCCACTAAACGGACATGACTGACCCACCACAGGGACATGACTGACTCACCACAGGGACATGTCTGACCCACCACAGAGACATGTCTGACCCACCACATGGACATGTCTGACCCACCACGTGGACATGTCTAACCCCACTAAACGGACATGACTGACCCACCACAGGGACATGACTGACCCACCACAGGGACATGTCTGACCCACCACAGGGACATGTCTAACCCCACTAAACGGACATGACTGACCCACCACAGGGACATGACTGACTCACCACAGGGACATGTCTGACCCACCACAGAGACATGTCTGACCCACCACATGGACATGTCTGACCCACCACGTGGACATGTCTAACCCCACTAAACGGACATGACACATCGATAGGATATTACCTGTCGTTATTTGTGTCATTCCGCATATTTCGACATAAAGAATTGTTGAATTGTTCTTGTATTTTTACTATGCACATTTGGAAATATAAATTATGATAATTCGGCGATTCCGAGATCCCACAGCACTCGTTGTAAGATCAATGTTCAGAGTCAGGCTGACAGCTTTGAGAGGATTGCCCTCTGGAATATTGTTCAGGAGGGTTAGATGTTTACAAAAACAAAGGGCAATCAAAAACAGCACGAAGTCCAAAACACCTAAAATTAGGATCCGTGCTTCCTGACTACGGAACTCCACAGCTTACAGTGTGCGTGTTGGACAAATAAAAGTGCCGCAAGAAGTAATTTGATTGATGAACATTTGCGTTCATCTAGACCAGAGGTAATTGGAAGTTAAAGTTACTGCTTAGGATTATTTGTTTATATTAACTAACGTAATATCAAGTTGGACACTGCAAATAGTTGGGTTGTTTACTGCTTGCATATCATTTTGAGCAACTTTATTAATATACGATGCACAAGTGGGTGGAGGGCTTGGCCGGCAAGTTAATAGGTATCTTCGCCATTCTTTGTTGTTTACCAATCTCGTTTATAGTTATGTAAAGCACTAAGTACACAATTTATTTACACATCAATCGAAAATATTGCGCATTAAGCATCTTGAAGGTTTGTTGTATAGGATAAATGCTTTTGGTTACGGTAAATTGATATGGAGTACTCACAGCCCGCGTTGAACGGCAATATCAAACAAGATTGTTGACCTGATTACAACGATAAACCTTCCATACTAGAGTTATGCTGGTCCGTCCGTTGTGTGTGTGTGTGTGTGTGTGTGTGTGTGTGTGTGTGTGTGTGTGTGTGTGTGTGTGTGTGTGTGTGTGTGTGTGTGTATGTGTGTGTGTGTGTCTGTGTGTGTGTGTGTGTGTGTGTGTGTGGTGTGTGTGTGTGTGTGTGTGTGTGTGTGTGTGTGTGTGTGTGTGTGTGTGTGTGTGTGTGTGTGTGTGTGTGTGTGTGTGTGTGTGTGTGTGTGTGTGTGTGTGTGTGTGTGTGTGTGTGTGTGTGTGTGTGTGTGTGTGTGTGTGTGTGTGTGTGTGTGTGTGTGTGTGTGTGTGTGTGTGTGTGTGTGTGTGTGTGTGTGTGTGTGCGTGTGCGTAATGTTGTTCGTAATTACGTTGAAACTTGTTTCCGTTATATCGCTCACTCGCAATACGCGCAAGAGCTAAGTCTAAGACCGTTATTCAAAATTGTAAACGTTATTGTTTCGCGCAGTGCTTACGTCGTAATTTAATGTTCATTTTTAATAATAATAATATAACTTCTATTGCGCCTAAATCCTTGGAAACCAAGCTCAGAGGCCCATCAAAATAAAAGGATTGATTAGTTAGTCTCAGAATCCATAAGCAGTATTCCAGTTGTCAACAGATGGGTCAAGGCGCGGATAAGCAAGGTTTAAAGATAAGTTTTTAAATGATGACAGAATGTTGTAATATTTTCAACTGATCTAACACTAAGAGGGAGCATATTCCAAAGAGTTGGTGCAGCAACAGAAAAAGCCCTAGTTCCAATGTTGGTATTGACTGTAGGAACAAAAAGTAGGTCAGCACTAGATGATCGAAGCTGGATAGGTTTTCTTACAGGAGTAAGCAGTGAATGCAAATAAGATGGTTGCTTACTGGACAGTGCCTGGTATGTAATGGTACAGATCTTAAATAGTATACGATATCGTACAGGAAGCCAGTGCTTTAGATCTAACATGTCAACTTCTGTTGCTCTTCTGGAATTGGTTGAAGAAATTACCAGTGCACTTGACCATAAAAATATGTTATTGGCGTATTTGTTGATCTAAGAAAAGCATTCGACACTGTTGATCATGATATACTTGCAAAAAAATACATTTTTATGGTATACAAGGTACAGCTCATAGATGGATTGTGAGCTATCTGGAAAATAGACAGCAATTTGTTCAGTATAATAATTGAGACTGTGAGGTTCGTGAAGTGTGCTGTGGTGTTCCACAGGGCTCTATGTTAGGACCAAAGCTATTTATTATGTATATAAACGACATTTGTAATGTCTCGGAAGTATCTAAGTATATTCTATTTGCTGATGACACTAACTTATTTTGTTGTGATTGTGATCTCGATGAACTTATCCGGAAGACAAATGCTGAATTAGACAAGCTTCATATATTGTTTGCTGTAAATACGTTATCACTAAACGTTACAAAGACAAATTACACGATATTTAACAATCACATATCGAATTCAAGTATTCCGATAAAGGTAAACGAACAAGAAATCAATAGAATTGAAGTCACTATTTTTTAGATATTCTGATTGATAACAGGTTAACATTGAAAAATCACATTTCTTTAGTGAAATAAAAACTGTCAAAGTGTTGTGTAATTATGTACACAGCTAATTTCTAGATTAACAGATGTGGCATGTCTATATTATGCCATTTGTCCTTTTTGCCTTATATTATGTACTGTGCTAAAATATGGGGCAACACTTACTCAAACAATATTGAATGCCTAGTCTTGCTACAGAAAAAGGTAATAAGGTTGCTATGCGGTGCTAAGAGATTGGACCATACGTCAAGGTTATTTATAACCTGCACATTCTTAAAGTATCTGATATAGTGGAGTTAAGAACTGCTATAATTATGTTTAAGGCATATCATAATCAATTGCCAAAGAATATACAACAGCTTTTCAGAATGTATGAATGTGTCTATGCGACCAGAAAAGTTAATAATGTTACACACTTATGCTTGTACTAATATGAAAAGTATGTGTCTATCGATTAAAGGTGTTAAGCTCTGGAATTCGCTTGATAAATCACTAATTTGTTGTCAAAATATTCATCTTTACAAAAACAAATACATAGACAAATTATTGAATAGTTATGCATTTAATGAGTAGGTATTAAAAAACTGGTGTTGGGGTTTTATTATTATTAATTTAACTTCTTCTTTTAAAAGAACGGCCTGCCTTGAATGGTCACGAGAATTGTATTGTATGCATGGAGAGGTCAAATGTGAAATTACAAACGGTGTCGAACAGTATTACGTATGTTTTGTGTTAATAGGGCAAGTAATCATAAGTACTACACTTTTTCTTGCCCTTTTTCAACAATTATATATAACTATAATTTAACAATTTCCTACATTATGTATGTTGTTGTTGTTGAAATAAAGATTCATTCATTCATTCATTCAATGCAAAGACTTCAAGGTTTTATATGCTACGTATCGTCTTTTTGTTTATTATAACAAGCACTTAAAATATTTATATCAGGCTTTTTTCTGCGCATGATGTATGCATAAATACACTGTTTTCCTTGTTTGTTGTTTTGTCGAAGGCTGAGCTGCTGTGTCTGATATTTCTCCATCTATAAGAGTCACAATGTAGAGACTAGAGGCGGCCCTAGACGAAAATAGCTAATTAACTAAATCATTATTAGTTCATACATAAATATATTGTGACTCCTTTCCCTGCAGCTGCATTTAGTGTTGGCCTTTGCAACCTCTTTCTAATTCGTTATTTTCAGTGTCATGTATAATGATATATCTCACTAAGACTTTTAAGTCTACATTGATTTAAGTATTCATATAAAATGTGTTTTCTCTTCATGGTTACGATATGTTTCTTGTGCCTACCTGTATTTTTTCAAGACAAACGTTACTCTCGTTAAGATGAAATTTACCATACCTGTAATAAATCTAGAATATTTGATAAAAAAAACCTGCTTTACATATTTCCTGTCTTGGTCTATTTATGCACAAAACCTTTGTAAAAAAAATCGGGTTGTAATCCATCTTTTAAATTATATAATTTACATTATTCTCCTTCTGGCAGGTGAAATGTTAATTAATCCTGGTCCAAAAACTGTTCATAATATACGCTGTGCTTATGATTTAATAGTATCAAACCATATAGACAGTTTAACAATGACTGAGACATGGTTGACAACAATTGATACTGTCTCCTGTCTTGTTGACATCACTACTCACGGGTTTTTTTCTCTACACCATCATCCACGCCAGTCAGGTAGGGGAGATGGTTTCGCATTTCTGTTTTCTTTCTGATTTGTTCAAGGTAGAAATCCTTCATTCACATGTCTACCACAGCTTCGAGGCATTATGTATTTTTATAAAAGGTTCATCTATGTCTGCTAATTTTATTTGCATATATCGTCCTCCTGGAAACACAAGTACATTTTTGGATGAATTTCAAGATTTTTCTTGAAACAACATTACAATTACATGACATTTTTTACATTCTAGGTGATTTCAATATCCACGTTGATTTTTTTATCCATAATACTTGGTTGATCATGGATGCACTTCAAACATTTGACTTAGAACAGCATGTCAAATTCCCTACTCATATCTATGAAGGTGGACCGTGCATTGGGGTGCGCACGATGTTTTCTTGCATTTTTGTGACCTTCTAACCTTCTAGATCAATAATTCGACGGGTGCCACTCAGGCACCCTTGAGCGTTTTTGTATAAACTTATTAATATGTTTATTAGTCATCGCCTTTAAAATATATACTACTTTTCTGAATATCTCGGATTGTAAACATCCAAACAATCAAAGTGATGTGTCCAAAGCATGTTTTCAGGGTATCTGGGTGTGATTACGTCAGTGAACAAATCATAGTATGCATATTTGTCGCATGAATATGCAAATTATCTCTGACCAATATAACTTCATGATATTCGTTTACATCACCTCAATAGGCAAGCGAAAGGCACTGCTTAATGGACATACTTAAATGCCCCCCTCCCCATACCAAAACCCAAATTGTATACCCTAGATATCCCCATCACAGGCCTATTACTTCTAGAGGCATATCGTAGAACTAGCGTGACTCCAAGGACAAACAAGGACACCGTCAAATGATAATATTTTGAAATTGGCCGCTTCAGCAAACGTATTATAATTACAATGATTGCGTATCTACTTTTATTAGTGCCATTAGCCATGCATATATGTTATATTATTCCTTTGACAGAATATATTTTTCCTTGCCTCGATAACGAACACCACGCACGCTGCAACTCTATTTACAGAGTGTCGCGAATCCAGATCCAAATGAATGCTGTGGTTCCTTCGTGATATGAAATGTGGGTTTCCCATGCTATTGACAACTGGCAATGACGTGACAGGTATTTTCCCAGAGCGTAATGGATGCCGTTGCCATTATGATGAATAACGTTATTGCCTGTAACAAAGCCTATCCAAATGTATGCAGCTGGATATAAACTTGACAAACTCACAACTCATAATGATCGGAAACACATTGCGAATCACGTATGGCTTTGATCCCCTTTTCACAAAGCATTTTGCACAAGGCTCAACAGTTGCGTGCCAGGTTCTTCAAGGTCTGACTGAATGTAGCATGTCATAGTTGCACCAGCACGACGGCTGAGGTGTCTGACTTTCTTTCAAGCTAGATAGTGGAGCTTTGCAACCTTAATGGAGATAAATGCAGATAGCTCCTGTATGTTAGTAACATCGCGATGACAGTATTTCCAATTTATTGGCACGTTGTTGTCCAATGTTACTTTCCTAAGAATCCCGTTACCACGCTTCTCTCTTGTGAATTATTTGATCCTGCTGACGAGGTATGTGTCCCTTTCGACGCCAATATTGTTGGATTGATTTATGTGCTTCATGATTCGCGGAACGAAAATGTCTGCATACTCATCAAACTTGGTGATGTTGGTTTATGCATCTTTTGACAGTGACCTTCAACCTTCACTTTCAACCTTCACTCCTCACTTAGACCACCATTTTGATGAGAAGAAATTGTTCTTTCACAATTTGTGTAACATGTCCATAGAAACGAAGCAGATACAGATCTGTTTGTAATTTTATGAAATGTGCCATATTGCAGAAGTTCGAATATTCATCATTTCACGGTGACTTTGTTTGACCTTAGCTCCACACTTATTATTTCGAGTAACAGCTCCATGTCGTATCTCATTGTGACGGGGAGACAATAAGCTTTCCAAATATATATGACATACCCATTTTGTTTTTAAATAAAGTATACATGCAATTATTGTAATTTTAATACGGAAGCGCACAATTTCGAAAATTTATTTTCTCCTGTTAAGAAATTCATAGCATTACCATAATAAATGATGTCATTATCCACTGGCAGAAGACGACGGGCCGAGACAATCGCGCGAGTCTGCAAAATATCGATGTTTGGTCAATGAAACAGTGACCTCGGAAGTGTTAACTGAGATCGGGACCGAAGAACTGGGTTACGGTCCACTGCTTTGCTGCAAATGTTCGTATGCAGTCGTTTGCTCTATAGTAATGGTGTCTGAACGTCATATTGAAGGACGAATTTAAATATTATGAAAGAATGTGAATTAAGATATGACGTTGTGAGATAAAAACGTAAATAGGAAACAGAAATTGGAAGCGTTACAAGAGCCATGCCACCAACAGTAGGTGGCAACGCGGCAGAGACAATGGCACATTATCGACGTGTGACATGGGCAGGTCAGGACACGGCGCGGAGCACGAAAACTAATGGTATAGCTTCACGGAAAAGTCGATATATGAACCAGGGGCAAGAAAACTAGAATACAGCCGTATATGGGGACGGAGGACCCAGAGAGACAGCTTAAACAGAATTAAATAAACCGGACTTTGTGCAGTTTTCGACTTTCACCTTAAAATGTTGCTGGCTAGTACCACCAAACGTCACATTTCACTAACGTCTGCCCATGGACATCAATCTGCAGCATACCTACATAGCATGACGCCATTAATTAACACATTGACGAATCTAAACAGCGATTACGTACGGTGTTTCCATAAATCACTATTATTAGTTATTAGTTATACCTACAATATGGATAGACGTAAACAACCCGAAAGAAATGTATACGAACTTTATTTAAATACATACGTTCTAATGAATATGCAATACGAGGACAATTTCAGTTGAACATGTTGATGTCTTTGTGGTATATAAACTCAAAAATAAAGTAGGCCTACGGTGACATATTTTATAACGTTGTTTTCGCTTCCACATTAGTTCATGAGGAACAAACAGTCACGGGTGTTACATTACGTTATTTAAATGTAACCGGCAGGGTTACCAATGGATTAGTTAATTATTTATTTCCATAATTCCAAAACTCCAAGTACTTTTTTGTCCTCATTTCTTTTAATGTGTTAAGTCTGTAGACCCTATTTCACCAGTGTAACATCTATGGCCTGGAAAAGCCATACTCAGCTTCCCCTGCGGTGTCAGTTTCCCGAGCAGTCACCAATCGAGGATCATACCCGGGCCGGTCATTGGGCCAAGGTTATGCAAAAGACGCCATCACCGGGTTTCTGAGAGAAGCTGGACTGACGTAATTCTCCAATAGGTTCCTTCGAGATTTCGTTTTTTGAAAGAAAGAACAACACAACTCAAGATATAAGGTGGCGCGGATTGTACCGGGATTTAACTAACAGCAGATTTATGTAATTATCTCCCAATACATGCATGTAAATTAACTTTTAAGTTTCCCCGTGGGAAGGTCCGTTAGTTGGTATGTGTTGCCACTTGCCAGTGTGGGCGGAATTCCCCCAGCACTTACATATGTTGTGTATTTTATATACACAGGTTAAATTCCAGTTTGGGGACAGGGAAGCACTATCTACACAATGGCATGGTTCTTAATCTAGTAATTAGCGTGAGTCTTTAATACACAGTAGGAGATCATTGTGTTGAGATGCTGGCACAATAGGCTGTGACTGTGATGTGTGTGCAGCGGTGACGGGCAGTGGGTAACTTGTATGTTAATAGCATAGAGTAGCAGAAGAGTGTTTTAATCAGTGCTTTAAACAGTAAGTTAATTTTTTAATGTTGTTAGCAATTATACGTGCTTGCGAAGCTAGACAAGTCCAGCTTATATAATTATATATGTGATACTTAGCAGATGTTCTCGCAGTAGAATTATTCTATTTTAGTGCATTTTAAGTGTATCATTGTTAGCATACAGACAGTGCTTTAGTGTTAGTGTTATTTGGGTTACTAATTTTTTGTTGATACTTGGTTGTATATCAGCTAATGAGTCTTGCTAGTTAGTGAAATGCTGTGCAGTATTATATTTCACTTGCTTGTTTATTTACAGAGAGTGCACGGTGTGATTGCACTGAGCAGTGCTCAGGCGCTGTGTTAGACTGCAGTTCCCAGTTGGGGTGAACATTGTTACCTTTAATGTCATGGTGTATTACTAATTGGTTAGAAACAACTAGTAATACACGTATACAGTCTGTATTAAGGAATGATAAATAATGTAATTATATATGTTTTAGTACTGATTCATGGGTTAATGATACTTAGGATGCATTTGAATGTATTTCTCGATTTGGGAATTCAGTATTTAAACTAATATAGACCTATGTGTTATTGATAGTAAGTCCTCCAAGAATCTCTAGTTACAAATATCAAAGGTGCTAGCCTGCTATTTGGTATCTGAGATGATTTATATGCAATTTAACTGCATCAATGTTATGCAAGGAATATTATGTGTAACGCCTGCTGTTGAAAGATCCTTTGTATCCATTGTTGCGCATATAGTAATCATATTTTATATGTTGCAGGTTTATTTGTATTTTAGATTTCACACAATAAATGATACTCATCATTAATATGCGTTGATCTGTCTTCATGGTAAATTCCCCGTTACATAAATGTGGAGACAGAGGTGGTGACATATATGTATTTAAAACATATCTACAGCTAGTTCATAACAAACACACTGCAAAAAAACACTTCAGCACTGTCACCGCTGTTGTACACCAAATGTAATTCGATTCTGCCGCTGATGTGTGCCGCGTACAAATGCTTGTGCTTTGGACGGTGGCAGCACGCGAGTGAAAAGGTCAACCGACTGACCTAGCCGTCAATTGACTGACATAATAGACGTGTTTACGTGCGATCCGGGCCGACGAACTCGGTTAAGGTCCATCCATCGGCTGCATTCGCCGTTTATATGTACATAGTCGTGTGGCATAGTGTCTGATTGGTATTGTAGTCAGGACCCAGGATTTGTTCGCTTGCATGATATCATGGCGGGCGAGGAACGTCGTTTGGCATCCCTTTATTACATTTTGTTTCGTGAAGGTGATTTTTTGAATGTGTGCACATTTTGTTCTGACAGTCTATAATTAGTGGTGTGTGTGTGTGTGTGTGGGCGTGCGCGCGTATGTGTGTGTGCGTGTGTGTATGTGTGTGTGTGTTGTGTATGTGTGTGTGTGTGTGTTGTGTGTGTGTATGTGTGTGTGTGTTAGACCAAACCGGAGACTTCCATATAACACACAAGCCTGTAATGTGGGGACCTCAAATGAACTGATGACCTGTTTTTTCAAATGTTAATCATTCTGATCCACTTGGTATAAGAAACATTTTGCCGAAAGCTCCCAATTACGATTTTGCAGATGCAATACGCGCGCACCCACGCACGCACGTGAGTCCGCGCATGTGTCTTATTATGAGACTATGACGTTACGCTGTCTTCTAAGGTTAGACTCTAGTCAAATGTTATGTATAAAGTTGCTCCAGTGGCCAGCGGAAAAAGCCGCATCGTGACAGGTGTAGAGCCTAGATATATTACCTGTGTGTAATAGATTGCCCGATGGCTCAAGAAAGCCGCAGCGGCTGCTATTTTTGGACACGGCCTTTCTACCGGTGTATTCAAGCATGTTTACTGACGAGGGCGTGTGTCAATTGGTCGTTTTTACACTAGTGACGAACACGCACTGCTGTGAAATCTATTACGCTTGGAAGATTTCCATAACAACATATATATATACTTCCTTTATATGTTGTTATGGAAATCTCCCAAGCGTAATATAACACACACACACACACACACACACACACACACACACACACACACACACACACACACACACACACACACACACACACACACACACACACACACACACACACACACACACACACACACACACACACACACACACACACACACACACACACACACACACACACACACACACACACACACACACACACACACACACACACACACACACACACACACACACACACACACACACACACACACACACACACACACACACACACACACACACACACACACACACACACACACACACATTATATCGTAACATCTTTATCTCTCAAATGTGTTTTACTGAACACAATGATATAAACAATTCTTAGCTGTTTAATGTTTCAATGTTTGGACGACTATCACGTTTACATACCAAGGGGATCGAGACTTGTGTTATTGCGTCATCCGCCCGGCCTTGATTGCATTTGTACATTTCACTCTTCAGCCTCACTACTTAAACATTTCACCACACCGTGATTAGAGGAGCACATATCGCAAGATTGGCGAGGGACAACTTAGACCGTTTGAACAATTGCCACGGGATAATAACTTTATATTAGGGCAGAGATCATGTCAATGTCTGCAGCATGCTAAATATTTCCCGATAAAGTCGGCATAGACGACAATACTTTAATAAAATACAAAATTATATATTAGTAAGTCAATATCTCCTAATTACTACCTTTGTGTTTTTGAAATGCACTGTCAGTTGGAAAATCTGAGACCTATAATTGTCAAAGGAAGCGAATTTAAAAAAGTGGACGTCGAAACCAGGGAAGAGATACCGTCACACTTCCCCAAACTTAGCGAATTACTAAATCTACAATAGATGGTCGCCACCAGTCGAACGCGTTCTGTCCAAAGCGAGGTGGTCAGTTATAAAATAATAAAATATGATATGCTGACAAACCAATATTGCTCTATTCCATCTGGTAATCAAGTATTACGTTGGACCAGTGGCGAAGAAGAAGAAGGTAGGACCTATATTGGTACTTCATTGGCACAATACCTTTTCCTATTCACTCCACTGAAAATTGATTTGATATGGGTAAAACCTACTGAGAAACAGTCACTAGTTTAGGTTAAACTGACCATGCACGCCATTCTGTATACTGACCAGTACTGTCACTAAATCGAACTTGGCATAATTGTTGTTTCCGTTAATTTTGGGATTCAATGGGCGCTGTGGAAATTTCCATCACCATAATTAATTATTTAGAATTCTGATGGCCGCGGTCACATGTAGAACATCGAGGGCCGCGTGGTGTTATTTGTCAACACTACTATTTATATTCGCATCGGCAACATATCATTAGGGCTTATAACATTGTGTTATTGCAATATCATTCTGGACTGCTAGACATTGACCAGCAATTCCCCGGCAATGTATGTGGTCCGGTGACAGTCACGAACCCTCATCCCAAACCCCAAACAGCACCCTAATTATTAGGGCCGGGTATTGGGGAGAGCCACTGCGTGTCGTTACTACTGCAATACCATCTATAATTTTATTATAAAACAGCCCGTTCTCTACTTGTATGTGCACCCACATCTCCGTCAGTTTTGCATATATCGGCTGAAAGTGTGCATGTGATCTACCGGGTCCATTGAGATGGTTCATAGATTTAGACATTTTCGAAATTCGTCCGTAGAGGTGGAGAACTTTGGGGGCTCAATATTTCAAAAGGCTGTATGGGGTGTTCCAGCCGCTGGATTTACTGTTTTTCTATATCATCGTAAAGGTAAGTATGCCATCTGCAAAATGTCGCTGGATGTATGCAGAACTTATGAATAGTTTTTTTAAGTTATTGACGTTTGAAAATCCTCAGCGCTTAACATGCACCAAGTCTATCTGTCGCTGGTCACGTAAGCATTTCGCCGTGTCAGCCCCTTGAGCGCGTGCTACTTCTGGCAAACAACACACCGCAATCACTCGCTTTTTTTTTAGTTTGCAACAGTATATGTCATAAATAAATCCTTAACAACACAATCACTAGATTCAGCGCACGCTTGTCTTGTATTCCCGAGAACTAACAACGGCAAACATATCGCCTGCACCAGACTGTTCTATAAATCTGCCGTGGAATAGCGCAATCTATACTTGCAGGGCCCCTTTAAATCCTGGTGGTTGCGAGAGCAACAAATGGTGGCGCCACATGACGGAGTCTGCTTAATCGAGGGTAGATTGGAGTGTGGGGGAAGTTTGGGTAATTTAACGCCCTAAAGAAACAACTGAACAACTTTTAATTTAAACGTTATAAAAGAAAAAAAATTAATGATTGTAATTATCTCATATACATACTTACTAAGTCTAAACAGTCCATCATTTAAATTCACAGTGTCATTCATCTCTATTTATCCGACGGTATTAATAATAATAATAATAATAATTAGAGCATTTATAAAGCGCCGTGACTCCAGGTTATCCTGTTCGAAGGCGCTGAGACGAAAAGAGTAAAAAGTCGAGATTTTATAAACAAAAAATAGCACTAAAAATCATAAAAACGTGGCAACAAACGTTCAATCAAATTATCATTAAGAAACTTATAAAAACATTAAAAAACAGCACACTAAATTTAAGATCGTAAGACATAGCATAGAATAAATATATAATTATTAAAAAGTCCAATCAAGCGACAACATTAAACGAACGACCGTGAAAGTTCAGGAGTAGAAGGCTCGTTTGAACAGGTGAGTCCTTAGGAGTCTTTTGAATTAAGTGGTATAAAGAGTCACATTTGCGCATATCGTGGGGAAGATTGTTCTACAGGCAAGAAGCAGCGATGGAGAAGGCACGATCACCGTACTGGCGGAGGTGTACACTGCATACACTCAGTAGACAATCTGGTAACGATCGCAACGTTCTGCTGGGCTGGTAGAACTGGAGCAGGTCTGTGATTGAGCTTGGCGCAAGCAGATGAAGGGCTTTGAACGTCATCAGTACGACCTTGTACTCGATACTGTACCGGGCGGGAAGCCGATGGAGAGTCTCTAGGATGCGTGTTATATGACCATAGCGACTGGCTTTGACCACAACGCGAGCTGCCACATTCTGGACTCTCTGCAGCTTGTCCAGTAGCTGATCAGGTATACCGTAAAGGAGGCCATTTCCATAGTCCAATCGCGATATGACGAGGGAGTGAACCAGGAGTTCAGGGACATGGTGTGTCAATCAATCTCTGATGGAATGAATTCAATATAGATGAATGTATGTTACCTGGCACAGTTTCGACATTTGCGATTTCAGGCTAAGCTCACTGTCAAATATTATTCCAAGGTTGCGAGCGACGGTAGTAGGCTTTGGGATGCTGTCACCGATGACGACATCAGTCAGGCTGTGCTTGCTGGCCGAGTTTGGTGTGGTGATCACAAGTACTTCAGTCTTGTTGTCATTTAGCTGAAGGCGATGTACTCCCACACATGCTTGGATGCTTGCCAGTGCAGCAGTCTCATCTTTAGTGTCCTTCATCTTAAATAAGACATACAATTGAGGATCATCGGCAAAGAGACGGAAGTCAAGTCGGTGCCGCCTAACTATATGCCCAATGGGTCCCGTGTAGAGTGTAAACAAAACTGGACCAAGAACAGACCCACGCGGCACTCCCTGGAGCAGCTCCGACGGTCTGACTGGGTCTGGCCTAGACAGACAGTCTGAGTCCTCGAAGTCAAGTATGACTCAAACCACTGAAGCGCGACGCCGATGACACCCGCGCTCTTTATGCAAGCCAACAGCAGCGGATGATCTACAGTGTCAAAGGCCGCTGATAGATCAAGTAGGATCAATACGACACCCCTCTTGTTGTCAAGGGTCATCAGGATGTCATTCTGGATTCGCATGAGTGCAGTTTCAGTAATGTGATGCGGCTTGTAGGCGTTTTGGAATTTTTCCTGCAGATTGTTGCAGGAGACATGGCCAATGAGCCTGTTCAGCACAACCCTCTCTGTCAACTTTGAGATAAGAACAAATTAGAGATAGGTCGGAAGTTGTTCATGACATCCTTGTCCAAGGGAGGCTTCTTGAGCAAGGGCGTCACGTTGTCCTGTTGACACTATTTGTAATGCTTGGTAGAAGACAGTCTAACTGTTCTTTTAAAAGCCAGGTCGGCATTGGGTCGAGTGAACACGACTGTGTGGGACTTGATACAGAGAAATATTACTTGGGACAGGGAATTGTTACCTGTAGTGGAATATGGGACAGTTATTTGAAGGCGGAGAGGAGACGGCACGGAATACTAAGTGATTTTGAAAACCTTCTGGATACGGTACAACCAGAAGAGTGGAAGAAATCCCCATTGGATGTTTCTTGTAGCCCACAAGTATTTCAGCGCAGGCGATTCAAGGCACCAAAAAGAAAGCTGTTGTAACAGTTGTATGAGATGAGATGGGGTGAAACCACAATAGTTATCTGCAGAGGCAGCCGTTATAAATGTTCTTTGAATTCTTTAAAAGTTTCTAAACAAATTTTCCGTAAAATATCACAGCTTACGTAGCATCTAAAGACACATGTACCGTGTAACATTCGTGAAATACTCATACCTCATTTTTTTCGCAGTCAGATCACCCGATACCTCTTCATTTCAGCTAGGACCTGATAGTCGTCTGCTGTGTTGATGTCATCAATCCCAGTGGCTCCTTTGTTCAATCGGAAATACACAGAGAACAAGGCATGAATTACACCGAAACAACTGTTCACGTTTTGATTCTAATTGATTCGACAGGCGGCAAGACGTCACAGACACGTACTCGACAGGTGGCGGTTATTTCCAGAAATAACTAAATAACTAGGGTCCCTGGATATACCTTTTTAATATTGCTTGATGCATAACTCACAAGTCTCCAGAACATGTACCGTGGAGTCAGCATCATGGCATCTGCTTCTGGACCATCTTGCCTTACCTGTGATGGAACATTTATCTGTGCAGGAACAATGACTTATATTGGTGGAATAGTTACACAAGTGGTAGGACATGGGACAGTTACCTGGGATGAGGTAGTTACCTGCGGTGATACAGAGACATATTACTTGGGACAGGGAATCGTTACCTGTAGTGGAATATCGGACAGTTATCTGAAGGCGGAGAGGGGACTGTTACCTGTGATGGGACAGTTACCTTTAGCGGGAGAGAGAGAACAGTTACCTGTTATGAGACATGGAACAGTTATCCTTAGTGAGAGATGATACAGTTATACGTGAAGGGGTAGTTTCCTGTGATGGGACAGTTACCTGTAATGGGAGCGGAGAGAGTTACCTGAAGTGGGATAGGATACATTAACTTGTAGTCATAGAAGGGGCAGTTACCTCTGATGGGACAGTTATATGTAGTGGTGTGGTGTTGCGTGGGGTTAGAATACGTACATCATGCGCAACATCATTCGTGTTGCGCATCCACACTACTTCTGACCACCTGGGGAAATAGTCAGCGACCACCAGAAGATTGTCTCCGTTTAGCAGTGGTCCACAGAGATCAATTGCGATGTCATCCTAAGGTCCCTGTGGCAGCGTGGTCGACCTTATTGGCTCGCGAAGTGGTCGGGCACCCACCAATTGGCATGGATAACAGCCCTTGACAAGAGTTTCAACGTCCTTGTCCATTCTCGGCCACCACACTTTCTTCCTCAATCTAGCCTTGGTGCGCACAATGCCTTAGTGTACCTCATGAGCCAGGACCAACGCTTGTTTTTGCAACTTTCTTGGGAGTACGATGCGACTTCCTCTCATCATAATCTGTCCGACGACCCACAACTCATCATGTTCAGCCTTGAACACTGTATGCTCAAGATCAGTCCAGTTGTTTGCTTGGACTCCACGTCGTACATCTGATAACAACGGATCTTCGGCCGACTCGCGTTCGATCTGCTTGATCGTCGTAACTGCGGGGACAGAGTCCATCACAATCAAATAGGCATAGTATTCGACACTGATGCCCTACTATGTCTGGCTTCCTTCTATTGGCAGTCTACTCAGCTCATCTGCGGGAGTTTTGCCTACCTGGGATGTACGTACGCGGGTCTGTGTCTAACCTGTAGTTGGTCATGGCCTCTAAACGGTAGGTACCCCCGTGAGTCGTCTCTTAATTGACCTCTTCAAAAGCCTTCTGTTCTTCCTCGGTCCATTTCCACTTTACTTTGTCATGTGTCAACTCCCATAGCGGCCCTGTGGTCATAGCAAAGACTGGAATGAACTTGGAGCTAAACAGTGTTGAACCCAGAAAGCTTCTTACTTCAGCTGCGTTTTTTGGCTTTAGCGCTGCTGCCATTGCCTTGACCTTGTCACCCGTCACCTACCCACATATGGACATGGTATGACCCATGAAGTTGAACTTCCTCACTCTGAAATTGAGTTTTTCGAAACAGAACGTCAGACTTTTTTTACCACCCCCAGCAGTCTCTCAACGTGCTGGTCATCATCGACGCCTCCAACGATCAGATTATCGTGGATGTCGAACGGACCGTCCTGCACCACATGTCTGTTAATGTGGTTGAATTTCTCAGAAGCCACATTAAGTAATTACTACTCATTAATACAAGGCGCTTTTACTTGTATATAAAATGACTTAGAAGTGTTGTAATAAATAAAAGAATGCCAATTCGTGATACACACTTCCATCAGAATACTAAAACGAAAGAAGAAGCGGGGATTCATATTAGGCAACGTCTGTTGAAATGTTGTTATTATGTGTAATTGGCCCTTTGCGTCGAATTCAGCTAGGTCAACACTTCATGTGACATGCACGAATAGGAGCATCTATATTATATAAAATTTAATTAAGCAAACTCCACGGAAGATTTGTTGCTCTCCTTGTTCCCTGATGTACAGAGGTGATGGTCAGGTACAGTAAAGCTGAAACACTCGCTGTGTCTTTTCCTTCCATAGTTTTCTGTCCATTGCTCCCTTTGACCATCTTTCACCCTCCCCTGATCTTCTCATGTCCCTCCTCACGCAGTCCTCCCATCTCAGCTGTGGCCTTCCCCTTTTCCTATGTTGTTCCGCCTCTGCTCTCTTCGCTATTTTTCCGTCATCCATCCATGCCAAGTGGCCTGCCCATCTCATCCGGCTTCTCAATAATCCTTCTGTTACAATGCATTGCATTCCAACCTCTTTTCTCAGGTCATTCGTTCTTCTTCTGTCTAAACTCTTTGTTCTTGTTATTCTTCTAACCCAGTTTTTCTCAGAAACTTACAGCTTCTGTTGTTGTTGTTGTTTGGTCAGCGCCAATGTCTCCAGACCACGTAGGCATGCCGGTGTTACACACACTCTCAGGACTTTCCCTTTCAGTTGTTTCGAGATTTTTCTGTCCATCATGACTCCTCTACCTTTCTCCAAGCACTCACTTCTGCTTGTATTCGGCGTTGCACCTCCACATCTAAATGCCCATCCAGTAAATGGAGTTCAATCAGAATGGAGCAGTGTACTCAGCGGAGTTCCTCAAAGGTCCGTTTAAGGACCAATACTGTTCACAATGTTTGTAAACGATATCCCGGGATACATTGACAACCTGACATACATGTTTGCAGACGACACCAAGCTGACGTCAACTCCTCCAACTCTTTCGAAGAAGACCTGACAAAACTACAAGATTGGTCAAAAAGAATGCAAACGAACTTCCATCCGGACAAACGTCATGTTCTCCACCTCGGGCATTCAAATCCGCAGAATGAGTACAACCTGAACAAGGATAGGGGAGACAGTAATATGTTCAACGCAGTTACTTCAGAGAAGGACCTTTATTAGAGTAACCATTGACCAACAACTCAAGTTCTCTGACTGTTGTATATTGATGTAACGGGTACTAGTTGTAAGTGTCCGTCCCTGTTTTGTACCGTTTCTGCAATACATACCAGAAGCACTCTGGGATACCGCCAACCTCGTGTGTAGTTGATTACTATTCGTAATCTGTCTCCTTAAACATGCAAACTCCACAATACACGACAGTGGCGACGTGAAAACGAACTTAAGCATGTCGGGGAAGAGCGCCCGCTTCAAGCCGTATGTGGAAGAGAAGGAGAGTTTCGAAAACTACGTTGAACGGTTCGAGTTCTTCGTGATCAGTAACGGCGTATCCGCAGATGTAAAAAAAAGCATTTTCCTGTCAAACGTTGGCGCTGAATGCTACGCGAAGTTGAAGACGCAACTGAAGCCGGAGACACCGACAAATGCGGACTACGATGAGGTAATTAGTGCGGCGACCACGGTTTACAAACAGCAACTAACAATCATAGGCTTGAGAAACAAATTCATGAACAGACGGCGTAGGCCAGGCTTCAGAAACAGTGGCGCAGTTTGCGCTGGCGTTGCGTGAGTTATCCGGTGAATGTGAGTACCCACGTGATTATCAAGATGAGGCTCTGAGAGACATGTTCGTAAAGGGCCTGAACTTGACAGCGGTACAAGCGAAGTTAATGCTCAGAGACAATTCGCTAACGTTCAATGAGGCTTATCAGACGGCGATCGCCGAGGAAATGGCCGTGAAGAGCTCAGCGGAGTTCAGGGGTCAGCACACTGTTAGTTTTCCCATTGGCGACCATGTTAACGTTTTGTGTGATTATAAGAAAACGTGACCTATAAAGTTTCTTAAACTTCTCACCTGCTGTTATTATCATCTCATTGACATGCTGGTCGAGTTTAGTCAAAATTTAATATCTCTAGCTCTTGCAAAATGCCTGTATGTATGACACCCGTCAATATTTACAAATGGATGCAGGCAGTAATCCGGCTTAAGTGTCAACTAGCCAAATTGCTGCCAGATACCCTTCCGCTTAGTACAATCAGCTAAAAAGACATCATTTTACTGTCAACAGCGTCTACAAGCATATCTAGAAATCTGACTACTCAAATGCACTTATGTCAGAGCAAGTGAACATTGTAAAAAAATCATTTCTCAAAAATATACTGCACTTTTTTTCGTCTGCAACCAAGCAGGAAGTCCAACGGTGTCCTGACCCTTCAATGAAATGCCCGAAGATACTCCATCGGCGACGGCAGCGGTGCATCACGTGACTAGTCGGGGATCACCAAGACAGAAGCAGACGATGGTGCCGGCCGACCGAGAGTGCTTCCGATGCGGCAGACACCACTCTACTGCTAAATGCAAATTCATTGATAAAAAATGTTACTTGTGTGGTAAAATTGGTCATGTAACAAAAATGTGCAAGTTAAAAGGCCGAAGGGAGATCAGTGTAGGCAGAGAGGTTTCTAATGTTGATGATGATGTTGATGAGGCTACTGATGTTTATGGCAGTCAAAGTGACCTAGGTCTACATGGAGTGTACACAGCTAGCGAGGTTAAGAGAGGCACACATGTGAACATGGAGTTAAATGGACACAATGTGTCAATGCTTGTAGATACTGGGGCGGCGGTGTCTATTGTACGGAGAATGTGTACAAAAATGTCTTGCGTAGCTTTCCACTAGAACAAACCGGTCTGAAGCTAAGGTCATACACCGGAGAACTAATCCCATTGGCAGGTAAAGTGTGTGTGCCTGTCGGATATCGTGGTAACATGCATTCATTGCAGGTGTTTGTGGCGAAAGGGTCATGACCAGCATTGGTGGGGCGGGATTGGTTAAAGCAGATACCACTTAACTGGGGTGCAATTTTCAGTGTCAATCCCCAGATCGCTACAGAAGTAGACCAGTTGTTGATGGATATCGAGGACTGTGTCCGAAACTGTCGGGAATGCAGTCAGGTAACGAGCACGCCGAAGGTAGCACCACTGGTTCCTTGGCCGTGGGCTACGGGACCATGGAAACGTATCCATGTGGATTTTGCAGAAAAAGACGGACAGAACTTCCTTGTTGTGGTGTAGTCATTCAAAGTGGCTGGAAGTGGTCTCAATGTCTCGCACAACTGCAAGCAAGACGATAGTGCAACTGAGAAGAATGTTCGCAGCATTTGGCTTACCACGCGAGGTGGTATCTGACAACGGACCTCAGTTCGCTTGCGAGGAATTTGGTCGTTTCTTGAGGTTGAATGGCGTCAAGCACATACGGTGTCCAGCTCACCACCCGGCGACGAACGGCCTCGCGGAGAGAAATGTCCAGACGTTCAAGAAGATGCTTGCAAAATCCAACAGCCAGCTACCATTGCAACATCGTCTGTCGGACATACTGTTTCAGTACCGAAACACACCACATTCGCTTACGGATAAAACGCCGTCGGAGTTGTTCTTGAACCGAGCGCCACGCACCAGACTTGCGATGACGAAACCCAGTCTCGAAGCAAAAGTGCAAGATCGGCAATTAAAACAGAAACAACAGCATGAGGGAGCTCATTCACGCATTCGCAAGTTCGACGTCTACCAGAGAGTGAGAGTCAGAAACATGAGAGGAGGAATGGAGAAGTGGACACTGGGAACGGTGGTCAGAGTTTTAGGGCCACTGACATATTTGGTCAGACTGCCAGGAAACAGGAGGCGATCCGTTCATGTGGACCACATGGTCGCGAATGATGACCACCCAGCTACACCAGAAGGTTGGAGCGATGTCACGATTGCACCTCCCATTGTCGTGACATCCGAGCCAGAGCCTGTAGTGGTCGATCCGGTTATTCCGGTCGATCCGATCGATCCAGTAGGTCATGGAGGGCAAACAGAACAAGCACCTAAGGCACCTAACGGGTTAGGGTCACCAACACCGATGGTCCTTCAGTCGCCAGCTGCTGTCAGGCGTTCATCACGAGCTATCAAACCTGTTGTTAAGTTGAACTTGCGATTATTCACCCAGTTACTCTTAGTATAAGCTTGCTATATTAGTCGCAGATGGTTCTTTAGAATAGTTCTATTTTAAGGTGGAGAAATGTTGTATATTGATGTAACGGGTATTAGTTGTAAGTGTCCGTCCGTGTTTTGTACCGTTTCTGCAATACATACCAGAGGCACTCTGGGGTACCGCCAACCTCATGTGTAGTTGATTACTATTCGTAATCTGACTCCTTAAACAAGCAAACTCCACAATACACAACACTGACCACATTGAGAACATTGTCTGTAACAATATCACTTAATGATGTCTACCCAGAACGTGAAATAGCAGGCCGCTCCCTTGTCGCAGCAACCACATTTAATAAAGTTTGGTTTAGTAGAAATTCCGTCTCTACTCTGCATTCTAAAGTCAATACACATCAGCAGCGGTCTTAGGGGTCTCAAGACCCCCCTATGCCTGGATGTTTTTTTTAGACCCCCCTCTCTGTGGCAAATATTATGATGGCGGAAGAAATAAGGCGTACAGACCCTATATACAATAAAACAATTAATTACTATGTAAACCTACTGATAATAAAAAGACTCAAATGTTAGCTGTGTCAATCCTAGACATAATGTCCAACTGTATCGTTGTAACCGGTTGGTTTCGTTTGCTGCGTTCGCGCATGTTTTTACCACAGCGAGAGCGCAACAGTCCGTGACATTATCGCGTACCCATCAGTGTCAGCCTCAAGTCCAAGACGATGGATGTCATCAAAGCTGCCAATCAAGTCAAGCATGCCATCACTGCCCTTGAAGAAGTCAGGAAATTGACAGGAATGATACTGATAATTTCCATCATAACCTCATTTTATAAATGACATCAATGGCACTGCCACAGGCTGCTGGAACGGAACCAGCACAACCTCGCATTTGTGGACGACAGCAGCATAAAGCTAATGCCCCTGCTGATAATGTAAAAACCTATTATCGAAAGAATGTGACCATCCCAGTCATCGACCAGCTGTTGATGGGTCTCAAAGACCGGTTTGGTGCTCCTCAGCTGTTGATAACAATCGCTTACATCTCACACCCGCCGTGATCGACGTTAAATTGCTCCAAGGACGCAAGTAATTGAAAATGTGCAAGCATAAATTTGCTGCCGAGTATAAAGACGACCTACCCAGTCCACAGAATTTGCAAGCCGAATTATACAGTTGGCTGACTCGATGGGAAGCGGAAATAGAAGTTGCAGCAGCGTCACTCAAGGCTGTAGATAACGCTTTTTTCCCGAATATACAAACTTGTCTGAAATTGGTGTGTACATTCGGCGTCACCAGCGTAGAATGTGAGAGAACAATCAGCGCCCTTCGTCGTCTTGAGACATACATGCGCAGCACCGTGACTGAGGACCGCATCAACAGACTCGCTATGTTACATGTACATTACAATGATGAGGTGGACATAGACGCAATCATCAGTCAGTTTGCGCGATTACATCAACTCCAGATGGAGTTCATAAATTATTAAACATTCTCCAGTGAGACTCACTGTGCACTGGCCTGTTTTCTATCAACCGACGCTCAACGGAAGTCAATCTCTAAACTTCAGAGGGTCGCTGTTCCATATTTGGAACTAGTACACGCATGGTTTAAGTGTCGTAAAGCAACGTTATATTAAATGTCACAACATTCTACATAATGTCATGTAACATTACGAAATAATAAAAATTAATTTGCCGATTCTGCATAATGTAATGTAACATTATGGATTTTTCTTTAACAAATCTACCGATTGAGACCCCCTACAAACACGCCTAGATCCGCCTCTGCACATGATACAGTGAGGCCCGAGTAAATGTCGTAACATGGTGGCGTTGGTGAGATATCGAAGGTAACTGAGTATGGCAAGGCAGTCCTCTCAAAAGTGACAATTGAATTAAAGAGTGAACTACGGCTGACGATAATTCAGCTATAACGGTCGGCGTGGCCGCTGTCGGGGCACCTGCTGTGACTACACAAATGTCGATGACCCTCAGTCTCAGAATCAGATCTATGTGAACTTTCCCAGCGGCTCGCCTCCACCTGCATTGGAACTGGAAACCAATCAGGTCGATAACTGGAAGTTATGGAAAAAATGTGGGAAAATAATCTAATCGTGTTTGGACTCGTCGCTAAGCCAGACAGATACATAACGGCACTTCCACTACACTGTATTGGGAAAGATCCACTACACATCTTCAATGGATTTGACGGAAGAAGAAAGCATCAAACCTGCTGAAATCATCAGAAAATTTGACGAACATACCTTAAACGAAGTGAAAGACTTCTTTGAAAGGTATAAGTTTAACACCCGGAATCAGGAAAACGAGTCGTTTGAGCACTACTACTGAGTGTTGAAAAATCTGGCAAAAACCCTGTGGGTGTTGCAACTGTATGCGAAACAAGCTGATTGTCGACAGGAAAATCATCGGTGTAAAGAGTTACAAGATCCGCAACAAACTCATTTCACAATCGAAACTTGATGTACCCAAAGTGGTAGACATCTGCAGATACAAGCAAGAGGCTTAAGAGCAATGCAGATTTCTGAACAAAACAGAAGCAGTAAACAGAGTCGACACCAGATAAGACGCTACACTACCAAGTCGACATTCGGTGGAAGAAAATCTGCTAGTCAGCGCAAATGCAAATTCTGCTGTAAAACGCGCCCCACGAAGAATGAACTCTGCCCTGCATGGGGCAAGAGGGACCGAAACCATTTCAGAGACTCTGCACAATGCCCTAACACTGTTCACAATGTACAAGATGGGTCAGACTCAAATAACTAGCTGCCGATGTGCACGCACTCTACTCACAAGATGGTCCCATTTTATGCAACATGCTGGTCGAAAAGCAGTCAATGAAGATGCAGGTTGACTGTCGTTCAACTGTCAGCATACTGCCCAAGAAGTATTTGAAGGAGTAAGATATCCAACCAGAACCAATCACTCTGAAGATGTGGAACAATGTGAGCACTGAAGCTCTCGCAAGTGCTGAGCTAAAACTGTAAATCCTGTTACAGGAGACAGGTTCAAAGTTGACTATGTTATAGTGAATCATGACGAACTGACACCACGACTCAGCCGTAAAGCTGCTGAATGCATGAAGCTCATCACGGTGAACTACGAGAACTTTGAAACTATATCTTCAGTCTCCGGCTGTAGAGTTGCTCAAACTACTGAAGACTATCCTGGAGTGTTTGACGGTAAACTTGGATCGCTTCCTGGTTGGAAAATTCGTCTCACTCTGGAACAAAATGCAGAACCGATTGTGACACCACCTCGTACCCTACCAGAATCACTGGACAGTTCCGTGAAATATGAGCTAGACCGACTGGAACACACTGGTGTCATAGTGGACCAACCCACTGATTAGGTGAACCAAATGTATGTGGCCAAGAAAGGTTATGGGGCTGTCAGGATCGGCATTGATCCTAGATCTCTCAACATAGCCCTGAAGCGTAAACACTAGAAAGTTTCCTGTGCTGGTTGGCATTCTACCGGAGCTTGTGAACTCCAAGAAATTTGCTGTGTGTGACTTGCAACAAGGATATCTACACTGCGGACTGGATGAAGAATCTAGCCTACCGACTACTTTCGCAAACACCGTTTGGGCGGTATCGTTGACGACGACTACCTTTCGGCTTGAAAGTCAGTAGTGAAATTTTCCAAAAGCGTCTGCAACAAGCACTTAGACTACCTGCATCGTCATATAATGGTCTATTGGATTATTATTTTAAGTTAGTCACATTGACGACCCTGCGTTTTCATTGAACCTTATCACACATCTAAGGAATACGCATCAGACTTGTACGAGTAGTACTGTCAAGTACTTAAGGCAGTGCTTCACAAACATGCACCAATTATATCCAGATCTGTGTCACAAAAACCACCAGCTCCATTGATGACTCGATCCAGAAATTATAAAATCTAAAAGGCGCCGTCGCTATTTGGAGCGTGTTTGGCTCGTTCTTGGACAGGTCACGTTATTCAAGACAATGTCACTACTGCAACAGACGAATGTCCAAAGCAAAATCGGATTATTATACAAATATGGTCTCCAATAACTATGATAGTCCACATCAGCTATGGAACTGCATCAATCAACCTTTTCACAGTCGGGCTGCTCCATCCCTACCAAATCATGCATCAATCAAGTCTGTGTGACTCATTCTCTAGTCACTTCAAGGACAAAATCAGTCTTATCTGCTTTCCCAGGTCATATTTAAAGTATTGTAAACGCTGACTCTCCACAAGTAAATCTTCAACTTGCATCGTTTGAAGCTGCCACAGTTGACGAAGTGAGGAAAATAACTATATCCTCCCGCATAATTCCTGTGATCTCGATCCCTTCCCGACCACACTGCTAAAAGCATGTCTTGATGCATTATTCAAACCAATAACAGATTACATAAATGCATCACTGTCCTCTGGCTTTTTTCCTGGTGAACTTAAACACGCCCATGTAAACCCAGTTCTTAAGAAGACATGTCTGCCTAAAGAAGACCTAAACAGTTATAGACCCATTTCCAACATCAGCTTTATTTTTAAATACTTGAAAAGGTTTGGTTTTCTTTATACCTAACTGACAGTCACCAAGCCGTACAGATAGGTAACTGCTTTTCAGCCGTACTGCCCACTTCATGTGGTGTCCCCCAGGGTTCTGTTCTTGGGCCTTTGCTTTTCACGCTTTAAACTACGCCACTAAGCTCTGTTGTCCAAAATCATGACGTGGATCATCACCTTTACGCAGATGACACACATATCTACATTTCGTTGGCTACACCAGATACAAATCGCTCCCTAAACCAGCTCAGCGATTGTCTCCAAGATATCTTCCATTGGATGAATGACAGCAAATTAAAGTTAAATGCAGATAAAACTGAATTTCTCATCATTGGTAATCCAAAGCAGCGTTGTAAACTTGATGGCTTTTTACCAACACACCAGCCGCTCCAGCGCGGAATCTCGGAGTAACGGATAATGAAAACTTCAGTCTTAAACACCACATATCTAAAACGTGTCGCTGCTGTTTTTACCATATCCGTGATCTTCCCCGTATTCGCCGGTATATCTCACTTTCCGTAGCTAAAACTATCACAACAATTACTGCAACAAATACTGCAATTCCCTCCTTTATAATATTGCAAGCGAGGATATAACAAAACTTCAACGTGTACAAAATTGTTTGGGAAGGGTAGTCACGCGCCCTACCCTTTTTTCTCGCTCAATGCCGCTTCTAAAATCACTGCATTGGCTCCCTGTGCGAATTCGGATTATTTTTAAGATTTGTACAATTGCCTATCAAGTCCTTTCATCCAAACAACCTGCATATCTATATTCGATGTTCACTCCAGCAAGAAATCCCAGACAGCTACGGTTGACCAGTTGTAATCTTCTTTTCATTCCCCGGGCGAAGACGAATGTTGGAACTTGAGCCTTCTCGGTTGCCGCACCAACTCTGTGAAATTCACTTCCTGTCAGCGTTAATTTAGAAGGACATATAGTTTAATTTCGCCGTCCTCTAAAAACGTATCTTTTTATTGCTTATCCTCCTTAGCTTCCTAGTACTTTCAACCATCTGTTGTCGACTCATGCATTGTATACGATAACGAGATTGCTTAATCCTCTGGTTTAATTTGCGCCACTGAGCTTGATTTTCGAGGATATTGGCGCATAAGAAGTTACTATTGTTATTATTGTTATGAGAGAAGATGTTGCCCATGACATTCGTAATGCCGCCGAGAAACCACATGTGCCGCCACCTGCTGTCCTTACTACCACTTCAGAGATGAGATGGCCGTCACTGGTGGATTGGTGTTCTGCGGCGAAAAACTTGTGATTCCACAGTCCATGAGATCACAAATTAAGAAGGATGTTCACCTAGGCCACGTTGTCATCGAAGGATGCCTAAGAAGAGCAAGGGAGTTGGTGTACTGACCTGGCACGAATACAGAAATCAAAGAGTACATCCAAACATGAAAAGCTTGTTATGAGTTCGAACGTCCTCAGACTAAGAAAACTCTGATGAGCCATGATGTGCCGGACCATCCGTTGACATTGCACAAACATGGCCGCCGGAGCTCCTGCAGATATGAAGTAAAAGGACAGGCTTAATTTTGGTTTTACATAGTTGAACTTGATATAGAGATTTACTAAGAACTGAACAATGCACTGGGTGACAGAAAAAGACAAGGAACTAGAACTAAAAGTTCTACCAAAAGTTATGAGAGTGGTAGCCAAGAGGGCGGGGCACGAAACCAACATGGTGGATTGGGCAAAACAACAGGAGACCAAGTGTGGGACATATAACAAGGTGGTGTTAGATTCAGATTTGCAATGTGAAGTATGTTTTTCTGTCATCACACCATCTGTGAATCATTAGATGACGAATCATAGAATACTTAAAAAAAAAAAACCTGAACCTACACCGGTACTGCAATGAATGTGATATAACATTCTCAAAGGTGCTAGCAATCATAACAAAATTAGAGGAAGGGCAGAAAGTACTGAGAGTAAGAAGGTCAGTGAAATAGATTGCAAAGTGAATGAGAAGTTCCGAAAAAGTGGATAGAATTTCACAGTCTTGATAGCATGGATCGGGCAGTGGACAACATTATAGAGAGCAAATTAGAAAGGGCATGTGAAGAAATACAAGAGAGAGAAAGTCGTAAGAATAATTTAATCATATTTGTCCTTGAAGATGCTACATGGAAAAATACAGAAGACAGAATTGCTCACGATGAGACATGTGTGGGGCTTGTTCTACAAGAACTTGATATTGACATTAATTATATGGAAGAGGGAATGAGTAGAAGGCTTGGTGCCAAACAAACTGATGACGGGACAACACAGAAGCGCGGATCTGACTCTGAAACCACGACCGCTCAGAGTCACAATGAAGGACACGAAGAAAAAACAAAGTATTAAGACGGGCAAAAAACTGAAGGATTCAGAGGAACGAACCCTAAAGGATGTGTACATAACTAGGGACATGACGTATCAAGAGAGACAGAAAAGAAGAGCGCTGGTCGAATAACTCCAAAGAAGAGAACAGGATGGAGAAAGACACTTGTAAATAGCAAACCAGGAAATAGTAAGCCAGAGGCCAAGGGAGCAGGCCGGGATGGAATAGCCCTTCAGATGGACAAAGGTAAAAATGAAAAAAAAACACGCAGCAAGGAAAGATACATACCTGCAACGTTATCAGCCCGCCAGCAGAATATAAACTCGAGCAGCATTGTAAATAGTATAAATAATTTTATAAATTGCATGTACTTTAATGCGGATTCGTTATTGAACAAAAGAAATGAATTAAAAGAGGTGATAGGAGAACAAAATCCAAAGGTGACAGGAGTGACTGCCAAAAAACTGTAAAATACAAATACAAGAAGTAGAACTGGGCATTGAACAATACAGATGTTTCGAAAATGTTATGTATGCAAAGAGAGGTGTGTCACTTGGAGCCACAGAGTGCAGAGAAATGACTGACACATGTGGAGAAGAAACTGTACGGTGCGAGGCCAAACTGATGAGAAATGACTGACAGACTGCACCTATAGATCACCCAGCAGTACTGCCACAAACGATACAAAGATAAACGAAACGCTGAAGAACTTAAAGCAAGCAACTTGAGATTCTCCCATCTACTGATATTTAGTGACCTAAGCCATCCCAGTATCAACTGGCAGGACAACACGTCACCAATGGACGGAAACCACCCAAGCAGTTCGAGATTCCTTCCGGACCCAATATGTAACTGAGCCTACCCACTACAGCTGAAGCAACACTTCCAACACACTAGATCTGATCTTCACCAACGAAGAAGGCATGATCGAAAAGCTCAAATACCTGGCCCCAATAGGAAAGAGCCACCACTCACTACTGAAGTTCAACTTCTGTTGCTACACCAAGTCCTCCAAATCTACGGTCAACAAATATAAATAAGACATAAGAGAAAACTATGATGATATGAGAGAAATTATGACCTCTAGAAACTGGAAGGAAGGTTTCAGTGGTAAGTCAACAGAGCAATGCTGGGCAAGCCTTGAGGAATCCACAAGGAATGCATGTAACAAGCATATACCAAAATACACAACGGGAGGAAGAGTAAGAACATCCAGACCGCTGTGGAAAAATACCAAGACAATAGCTGCAATCATTACAAATACGGAGGCATATAAACTGTACCGCGAGATAAGAGAAGAACAGCATTACACTGACTACAGAAGAGCATCAAACCGAGTCAAGGCTGAGGTGAGAAAGGCAGTCCGAGACTTTGAGAGACAGATAGCCAGAGAAGCGAAGTCAAACCCCAAGGCTTTCTACAAAAATGCCAGATCAAAGATGAAGACTCGTTCAGCGGTGGCTGACCTTGAGCGTCCGGGTGGTACTATGGCAGAGATAGATTTTGACAAAACTGAAGTACTAAATACTTTTTTCACAAGTGTGTTTACCCAAGAAAGCCTTGAGAACATCCCTACATTTGAAAGATGATTAGTAAATGCAGAACTCGCTGACTTCCTGATCACAGACGAGAAAATCGAAAAGATTTTAAGACTGAAAACGACAAAACCACCAAGTCCTGATGGGCTCCATCCTCGCCCTTTGGTGGAAATGGCAAATGAGTTGATTGAACCTTTCCCGGTATATTATTCAGTAAATCACTCGCTGAATGAGCTTTACCATCCCGCTGGAGAAAGGGAAGCATTACCAAAATATTTAAGATGGGCCCGAAACACTTACCCGGAAACTACCGTCCTGTGAGTCTCACCTCAGTAGCCTGCAAAATGATGGAGAAATTTGTGAGAAATTAAGTGATGGCACACATGACAGGAAACAAGCTACTGTCAAGTCAACAGCATGGCTTTGTGTATGGTTGTTCCTGTACCACGCAACTTCTTGAAGTCCTTGATAACTGGACGGTAGCCATAGAACAAAGAGAGTTTGGACTCAATATACCTTGACTTTGCCAAAGCATTTGGCATTGTCCCACACCAGAGACTGTTAGTTAAGCTGACAGGATATGGAATAGGCGGCAACGTTCTAAAATGGATTGCAGCCTTTCTCGATGGACAACGCCAACGTGTCATTGTAAATGGAAGCCAGTCGCCATGGCCCCCCGTCACGTGACATCCCACAAGGAAGCGTATTTGGACCATTGCTCCTTGTGTGCTAAATAAATGACATGCCAGACGTTGTGGAATCATCTGTTCACCTTATGCATCTTGGTCGAAGCCACCAAAATTATGACTATGCCATGGTCAATAGTGGAACAAATACCACACTGGCGGAAACGACAAGTGAGAAAGACTTGGGAGTACAAGTCGAGAATGAACTGAAATTTGACCAACAGGTGGAGTCAGTAACAAACAAGGCCAACAACATGGTTGGTATTATCAGAAGGTTGTTTACATATATGGATGGACAAATCGTAAAAAGACTGTATACAAGTCTCGTCAGACCTATTCTGGAATATGGAAATGTTGCGTGGGCCGCTATACTAGAGAGAGACCAACAAATGCTAGAAAATGTACAAAGAAGATCCACGAAACTTGTCCCAGACCTGAAAAACCTGGAGTATTGTGACCGGCTCAGGGCACTATATCTACCCAGCTTGTATTATTAGCGTAGAGCAAGAGGCGACAAGGCTTGGCTGTAGCGTGACATCAGGAGTGCTGCTGCTGTAGTGAAGTAGACTGTGTTATGTAGTGTTTAGTGTTAGCGTGAACGTTAATTTTTGTGTGATACAATTATGTTGCATTCGTGTTTTGGCAAGTTTATTTTATTTATATCACTACGAAGAACTAGTGCTTATCAATAAACGTAATGAGTTGGTATCTTTAATACGTCAGTACATTTTGTACATGTTACTTGTAAAACGAACGGGAAGTAACAATATCACTTAATGACGTCTTCCAAGAAAGTGAAATAACGTACAGGCCGCTCCCTTGTCATGGCAGCCACGTTTAATAAAGTTTGGTTTAGTAGAACTATTGTCTTTATTCTGCCTATATATCCTAAAGTCCATCCGAGTAAATATCGTAACCGTGTCAGGAATTAACGCCAACCGGGTTCTGGGATGCTTAATTAGCAATAAAGTACGTTCCGGCATCTCAACAAGGAAACCTTTCTACTGCTGTACAAAGCAATGATCTTGCAGGCCACACCTAGAATATGCATCGATCATGTGTATGGTTTCCTCACCTAAAGAAAAACCGATACCTCATCGAGCAAGTTCAGTGGCGAGCAACCCGACTAGTGTCAGAAACAAAAGGACTACCATATGGCAGCAGACTGAAAGAGTTAAAACTCCCTACACTGAACTACAGAAGACAAAGAACAGACAAAGCAGATGTTCCTGAAAGCCACAGGTAACACAAGAGGCCACAGTGGAAAACTACAAACACAGAGATCAACAGGAAACAGGCATTCTCTTCTTCTCCACCAAAGTGGTAAAATCGTGGTAATAGCTATCGGAAGACACAGTTCAGGTGCAGACCATCAACCAACTGAAGTCCCGCCTCTGAAGAGATTGGAGAGACCACCCAGACTTTTACAATTATGACTTCACAAACTAGCCTAGTCCCCTAACACTGTAGCTACTAGGTTAGCCTATAACCTAGGCAAATCGGAAAGAAAGAAAAAACAGTAACGCCAATATTAAAAAATAATAGCACCATAATCAACAGATAAATTGGAAAACAAGTACTGAAAACAAAATCTTGAGACGGTTTCAGTGCTCAATCGTGGGCGAATATTGACCGTTCTTAAAGTAAGAACTTGAGGTAAGAATTACAGCTGTAGGAAGAAATATGATCTATCCCCACTTGCTTTTTTGTACAGTTCTGCCATCTGACGGATATGAAGAGAACAAACTCTAATACGCCTTACAGACATCGATGTTTTCATCACTCGGCACAATCATTAAGTCTGAATCTTCACGATAAGCCATGAGATAAATTCGTTAAATAGAAACAGTTCTGCGTATCAACTGTTGCAGCGTGCTACGCCTTTTCATAAAATTTGCTATGATATTATACATGTTCGAACAAAACCGTTTCCTTCGAGAAAGTCACGACTGTCAATTTCCGGTTTGTTGCTGGCGTGTCGTCATTTCAGGCAGTCTGACGGAAGAAAACTGGTAAAGAAGATCACGTTCGACCATAAACAGGTGAGATTTTAGTTTCTTGTATCAACTTATTGTTCTGCTGTGCTGGCAACTCTCGATGCATAGCGATTTTCAGATATTTCTTTGATATAATTATAAACAAACTAGCATCACGGTTTCACCCATTTCGTCTACGCCAGTCCCGGCTAAGTCTTAGCCGGCTGCTGTCAAGTTCAGCTGCACTCGGAATCCAAGTTAGGGATACAGATGTCAATGTCAGTCCGGTATTGGGGTGTGTGTATCAACTAACCAATAGTATGAATCGCTTGTGTTGTGTTATGCAGTTATATGAAGAAACAGGAAGTGGCACAATATTATATTGACATAATTACGAGGTCAACAACTGTGTACACATGTAATGTATTCAATGTTGTACACGACATTGTTTTGATATCTAGGCCCTATAGCTATACTACAGCCAATACACAGTTGCATAGCAACTGAACAGCTGCAAAAAAAAATTCATTTATACTAATGTCGGGATTAATGCAATGTGAATATGACCATATTTTTATGTCAAATCTTAATTCAGCCATCACTATCTCGCATCTTTTTAACCATACATGTGAACATTATAACTCCTCTCCAGTTGTGCATCTAAAAGTGTTAATACAAACTAACTGTTTGCAACTACAATACAAATTTTAACGTTGTTTCTCAGAATATGGCCTTAAAATGGAAGATTCTAATGAAACCTCCGATACCTGACATCCTGCGCTTGATGCGGAGATGTGACTAATAGGCGAGCTGGGTTAGTTGTCAACATATTGTGGAATACAGTTCGGTAGAAATATAATTAAATCTTACAAAGTCGGTTTGCAATAAAATATAATTTTGCAACATGCCATACTTTCCCGCGGGCAGTAGTAACAATACTACCATGAAGAATAAAGCTGTATTTTTCCATGTGAATAGAACATACATGTTGTATGCTGGCTGCTCTGCTACACAAGCAGCTCTGTAGAACCTGGCTGGGGTGATCTCTTCCTTTCCGACCTAGCTATGAATACGACCACCAAGAGCGGCCACACTTCTCCCTATAAATTATATATATACAACATAGATAGATACTACGTTATCAAAAAATTACACTGAATCAATTACCTGAATATATCAAAGTCATTCCTTGCACACACAACTATGACATTCATCAACACAACACACGTAATCAGAATGATCTGCGTATGCCTAGAGTCAAACATGAATTTGCCAAAATATGCATTAGATATCGCATAGTTGAGGCAGTTAATAATACACCAGACATTATCATTCAGAAAATTTATAGATGTACAGTCTACATGGTTTCTCAAGTTACATCAAAAATTACATTATTCTTAATTATGAATCATGCTGTTTTATTCATAATTGCTATATTTGTAATTCTTAAAGCAATGATTATAATTTACTAATCTGATCATACTATGTACATGTTGTTATTGTTTACATTTGTGGGGTGGCTCCCATGCTAGCAACAATATGTCTTAACGGGAGTCTCCCGACCTTACATATTATTCACATTACCAATGTATTAATGCATATAATGTGTATGTGGACAAGGTCAGATAAATTGAATCTTGAATCACTGATATTCTTATAATTATTATAATATTTATAAAAAAAACTAACCATAATTATTTGCAGTAAGCCAATCCACCGTAATAATGAAACTGTACACAAGATCGGATGGCGTACTTGATCGCCCATTTCAGAATCATTTGACATTTTTACATTTACCACCACAGTCTGGCCTTTCTTGTATGTATTACCCCTGGCCCTTCTGCCTGTGGTTGTATGTATCCAGTTCTAAACTCATTTCGTTGTCATCAAAAGAAGAATAGGAATATTCATAATGGCATCGCCGTGTTGTGTCTAAACACATTGCGCCATCTGTCGGATTTGTGGCTGTAAAGTCACAAAAGTACACAGAATTGGGTCATCATTTTCCAGCCAACAATGGTGCAATCCATACAGTTTGGTAGCTGTGTGTTTACACTTTATGTTAAAAATGTAATTAGTAGAACTTTGCAAATGGTTAGTTTGTATTAACTCTTAGATTTCAAAACACCAAAGAGTTGCCTTTTGTTTCCCTTTAATGTAATCAAAAAAATTCAATAAATGGAATTGAAAATATTTACAATAACTGACTTGACTAATAAGTGCGTTACAAACTTGTAAACCTGACTTATTATCTTGACTACCCACAGGCCTTACATTTGGTGGCAGCGATTTTCTACAATGTCCTAGCAACTGGCCATTATGCCCTTGAAGTTAAACAGGGGTTCATGGCCAAATTAGATATGCTTACAGATTTATGTTATATATGCATTAAAATTGGAGATACACGCATGTATACAGTTGATCCTTGCTTCATGGTTACCTCGGTAATACAGCCACCCAGTAATAAAGGTTGCCCTAGAACAATCCAAAATTTGTTCCACATACATGAAACATCTCTGCACTGGTTAGAAATGTGTTGAAGCCATAGCCTCTCCAAAAGAATAACCCTCCAAAATGGTGCAACACACAACCAGTTATTGGCTTGGCAATCCTGCACTGTTTCTTTGTCTTCTCTCTTACCCAGATGTTTGTTTTTCTCTCCCGATATGTGATGTTTAACATACTTCTTTCCATCTTTGTTTGTGTGGTTGCCAGCTTGTTTTTTGCCTGGATGGTAAGTGCCCATGTTTCTGGACTTTCCACATCGTATATGTCATCGCTGGAAGTACGCATGAGTTGTAGACTTGTCTCTTCAAGAAGGTTCCAAAGCTACCCTTGAAGATGTCGTGGTGTTTGGCGAATGCTGTCCAGCCGGCGGTGATTCTTCTTTGAATCTCCTTCTCTTGGTTTTTGTCTCTGATACTGTATCGCTGTCCCAGATAGACGTAGCTTTCAACGTTCTCTTTCCATGGTTGGTTTTCTACTGGGCAGAAAGTTATTTCTGCCGTGCCCAGGGCAGAAATAGGGGAGAAACTGTTTCTGCTCGGCAGAAATGGCAACAACCAGGGAATATGTGCAATTGATAGGAAAGTGTGACTTTTTTTGTAGAATATGTTGTCAATTTCTTTAAATACCTGTCTGTGTGCAATCTAAGTAACATTTACACAAGTACAAGTACATTTGTATAATAACATATTTTGCCTCGGCCTTGCAGTGCTTGTGATTCTCTGGTTTGAATACAGTGGATATGAGTATTGTGTTATAGATGTGTGCTTACTTTCTTGTAACATAGTCAAGTCAGTGATCTAGTGTGCACAGTAACCAGGCATACCTGGTAATTCTTAGTAGCAAAATCCCACCACTTGCATTCATTTGTGTGCATTTTGTTGTGCCCAAGTGGCATGTGTACAAGACTTGTCACCTGACAACACACAGGCTGCAGCATTCCTTTGTTCAGTATTTCTCTTATCACTACACTGGCAGGACCTGTGTACCCCAGTTTTATTACCAGCCAAAAAGTTGGCTGGTAATTAAAACTAATTATCACCTGGTCATCTTGTGGTCAGTGGAAAGTTTGGTTTTGAAGCACCTGGCCACTGTATCCAACTAACTAGGTTAGCTGCTAGAGCTTGCTATTGTTTCAGTGGTTGGGGGAGCTGATAAGACTGTCTGTATAAAAATATGACTATTTTGGGAGTTTCTGCCCTGATGGCATGGGCAGAAATTATTTCTGCCGCACGGTTTCTACCGTGAGGGCAGAAACTTGCCAACAATGTCTCTATCTGCGTGGTGTTGATATACATTGGTGTGTCATTTTCTAGCATCACTTTTGTCTTTGAAAAATGTTCATCTTCAGACCTTGTTTTTTAGTTTCATCAACTAGCTCCCACAGTATTTTTTTGTAGTTCTTGCGATGTAGTAGCACATATGAGTATGTCATCGGCGAAGCGAAGATGGCTGAGATATTCTCAAGCCTCTGATTTCCCAGGTCAGTCTTCATAATATGCTTTCGAGTGTTGCCATAAACAGCTTGGGCGATATGGTGTCACCCTGTCATACTCCTCTCTTCGTGTTTATTTTGTTGCTCTTTTTGTGTTCGTGGACTGTCACTGAGCTGTTGATGTCATTCAGGAGTTCAGTGTACACATCTTCTATCCCCGTTCTTGAAGGGAGGTCAGTATTGCTCGAGTTTGCACCGAATTGAAAGCCTTCTCATAGTCGACGAAAGCGATGCAGAGTGGGATATTATATTCTCTCTCTCTCTCTTATATTCTCTTCTCTTTCAGTTGGTTTATGACATGTATGTAGTCTGTCGTTGAGTACCTGCTTCTGAATCCTGCTTGCTCTTGGGGTTGGTTTTCATCGAGTGACTTCTCTAGTCTATTCATTAGTATCTTTGTGAGTACCCCCCAGGTAATCTGTAAATGTTTGATAACAGACATATCGGTCTGTAGTTCTTTAAATCTTTCTTATTTCCCTTCTTGAGATTATCACCATCTTTGCATTCTTCCATGCGGTGGGTATTCATCTTTCTGATAAGCATTTAGTATACAGCTTAGCCAGTGTCTTCGAGATGGTATCTTCTCCTGCTTTTAATGTTTCAATGTTTACATGGTTGTTGCCTGATGTCTTCATATCTCTTAATGCTGCTTCCACGTCCCATGGTGTTATCTCTGGTAACTCTTTAGGATCGGTGTGAATTATGGCATTTTGTTAAGTGTCATATAGCTCGGTGTAGAATTCCTCTATTTGTTCCATGATCACATCTTGGTCTTGTACTTCTCTACCCTGCTTGTCTAGAAGTGTAATCAGTCTGTCTCATCCTACTGCCTGTGTTCTTCTGTCTTTCTTCAGGCTCTTTGATGCCATAATCACTTCTCGTATGATCTCTTGTTTGTACTTCCTGATGTCCTCCTTCGCTTTCTTTTTGATGGTCTTGCATATTTCTACGTACTCTATTTGTGTTTTACGGTCGATGTTATCCACCATTTCTCATCGTTTCTTCATCAGTGCTCGTGTCGGTGATGATATTCTCTTACTTACATGCCTGTTGATTGCTTTGACTACACTTTTTGCACTTAGTTGGATCATCTCAGTGATGTTTTCACTCATGGTGTCGATGTCGTCTAGTTCTTGTAGTGTTTCAAATCAATTTCACAGTTCGAGTTGGAATTCAATCTTTTTTGTTCCTATTTGTGTGGTATCTACACTTGGTGGGCTCTTATTTATAAAGTTCTTCCTTTCAACCTTTATGTCCAGTTTGATGTTGGTCATTACCATTCTGTGGTCACTTTCGTTGTTGACTTGGGTGATGACAGTTATGTCAGTGACCATATCTGGCTTGTTTGTCAGGATATAGTAAATTTTGTTCTTCATTTCTCCATTTGGGCTTTTCCACATCCATCTCCTTCCTGCTTCTGAACATGGTATTCATGATTTTGTACTTTCTTGATGTTGCCCATTCTACCAAGGTGTCGTCTTTTTCGTTTCTCATACCTAGGCCAAATTTGCCTGTTGCCATTTCCAAAACGTTTGTTCGTTTCCCTACTTGTGCATTAAAGTCTCCCATCACTATTGTGTAGTGGGTTGGCTTTCCTAAATTCTCATCCACATAGTTGTGGAAGTTGTTTGTGTCTTCTTCTGAGTATGATATTCTAGGTGCATATACTTGTACTATCTTCAGTTTGTTACTTACTTATGCCCACCGTCCCTCCTGGGGCATAGGTCATCGACAACAGCTCTCCAGAGTCCTCTGTCCTGAGCTGTTGTTTCAAGCAGCCTCTAAGTGTGTCCTGTCTTCTTGGTGTCCACCTGGAGGTCCATTCGCCACATATTCTTTGGACGGTCTCTTTTTCTCCTGCCTTGTGGGTTCCATGTCACAGCCTGTCTGGTGATATTTGATGCTGGTTTCCAGAGCATGTGACCAATCCATCCCCATCATCTTCTTCTTATTTCATCTACACAGATAGTTAGTGTGTCCGCCTCCACAATACAGCGTTGCTGATGGTGTCTGGCTAACGGATCTGGAGAATTCATCTTAGACAGTTGTTGATAACAAGTCTGTACTTTCTTGATGGTGATGTTGGTTGTCCTCTATGTCTCTGCTCCATACAGTAGGACTGACTTCATGCTGGAGTTAAACAGTTGGATCTTCCTGTGTAATGACAACACTTTAGAGCTACAGTTGTTTTTAGCTGTATAAATGCTCCTCTCGCCTTGCCAATCCTTGCTCTAACATCCGCGTCTGTGCCAAATCTTGTCAATAACGCTACCCAGGTATGTGAAGGCCTCTACCTCTTCACGTGCACTCCCTTCCAGTGTGACTGGCTCAGTGCTGGCTGTATTAACCTTGAGGACCTTTGTCTTTCCAGTATGTACGTTGAGGCCCACTTGTGAGGATATGGCTGCCAGTTCAGTGGTCTTCTCCTGCATCTGCTGGTGACCGTGGGACAACAGTGCCAGATTGTTGGCAAAGTCCAAGTCCTCCAGTTGCACCCACAGTGTCCACTGGATTCTATTTCTTCTCTATGTTGTGCATGTCTTCAGTATCCAGTCGATGGCCAGGAGAAAAAGGAATGGGGATAGCAGGCATCCTTGTCTATCTCCGGTCTTCACTTCGAAATGATTCGTTAGCTGTCCTCCATGCATTACTCTGCAGCCTGTTCATTCATAACTGTTCTTAATCAGGTTGACCAGTTTGGTTGGTATGTCATAATATCACAGCAGTTTCCAGAGGGTCTCCCTGTCTATGTTGTCAAACGTCTTTTCGTAGTCAACGAAGCTGATGTAGAGCGAGGGGTTCCACTCCAAGGATTGCTCTACTATGATGCACAGTGTTGCAATCTGATGCACACATGATCTGTTCTGGCAGAATCCAACTTGCTGGTCTCTTAGCAGTGGGTCGATTGCATCTTTCATTCTTTCCAAGATGATCCTGTTGAACACTTTCCCTGGCACTGACGGAAGTGTGATTCCTGTGTAGTTGGAACAGTTGCTGTCTTGCTGAGGTCTCCTGCATATACTTGTACTTTCTTCAGTTTGTAGCGCTTTGTTATGCATAGAACAAGTAGTGGAACTCTGGGGTTGATGCTGTTATCCCTCACTGTAATGTCTTTCCATTTCTTTTTTACAAGAAAGCCTACTCCTGCTTGGCCGTTGTTCGCTGTGGAATGGTACAGTAGGTGGCCATTTTGTAAGGTAGTGAAGCATTCCTTTCTTCTGACTTCTCTAATCTCAATCATGTCCCATACCAACCCGGTTTCCCAAATTTCTTCCTCCAGTTCTTGTATCTGTTCTTCTCCTATTAGTGTTCTTACGGTATATGTTGCTATTTTCAGTCTACTTACCTTCTCTCAGTGGCTTTTCTTGACCCAGAGATTCTTAGCACCCACTGCACATAGCCTTAGTTTACCCAAACCGCCTCCTTGTTCACAGACTCTTTCGATGCTGCTGGAGACTGGGGTCCTTGGTTTCATTGTACTTTGCATGGTGGTGTTGTTGGCCTACCCTTCCACGCTGGCCTGTGCAGGTTGGAAGGGGCGCGACGTAGGGTGAACGAAATTGCCCAAGTTTCAACATGGCGGCCAAACCAGTACCGAAACACTGCCTGGCCAGCGCCAGGATTCGAACCCCGGTCCTCCTGTCGACAGTCCGGCACTCTAACCACTTGACCTCTGCACCCCTATATATATATATTTATATATATGTGTGTGTATAGATAATATATAGGTAAAATAAATTGATTTTGAGTTCTGATTAGTTAATAATAATAAACATCTAAGGTGCTTTAATCCTCAAAACTTGAGCTCAAAAGCCCAACAAGCCAGAATTGTCATGATGAGCAAAACCATCCACACAGTGAGGATCACCGCATATTTCTGGAGGGTCGCAATTTGGAATAAATAACCCATGTTAAGTTTTTTAGGAAGGTTGCTATTGTTTCAGAGATTTTTTAATTGAAAGGGAGATAAATCAAGACTTTGGACGCAGCTACAGAAAATGCACACTTGCCCAGATTAAGCTTAAGTCTTAGGAATGACTTGTGACTTATGACTATGAGACAGATGATACATTGATTATGAGGATGCATTGATAGCTCTGCTCAGTACTTGCAAGTACTCATCTAGACAGCCAAGTGGACTCAACCAGCAAGTACTGAAAGTAATTTGCAATGCGTGTAGCAGCAGCCTGCAGGAGGTATTGACTCTCAGGCCTCCCCTGGGCAAGACAGCTGGCTCTGTGGTGGCCGCTGGGTCTCACAACCTGTTTCATCATGACTAAATATTTTATGTTGTTTACAGAAAATACAGCTGCACAACATTTTATTACAAATAAAGATATATACAGTGTATATATAATATATATGTATGTATACAAAGTGCATGAAAGTGGAGATTCACCGTGTGTGTTCACTAACATCATAATTTAACTGGGTGAAGGACATCAATCAATCAATATTTTTATTTCCAACAAACAGTGTAAATTCCATGCAATAAAAAGATTTATAAATATTGAGACTGAAAGATCTACTTCATAGCATCTTTTTAAAATGCAATATATAATGATGTGATCTGGTACATTGTTAGTGGCTGTTCCTTTATATGACATTATTTGACTTGTTAGAGCACACCTACCAGTACCAGAAGGAATGTGATTGTACTTTGCTAAATTTATGCCTAAACACCTATGTGAGAAGAGCGATTGAAAGTCCTGTTATTTATCGATCCACCGTGATCCAAATGATGTACAAATCCCATGCAAATGATTAACATTGCATGGATTATTGCACTTTGTCCTGATCATATTTAGTAAGAACTGTAATGAGTTCCTGCAAATAAATCAACATTTCCGTTGTTTATCTTCATATTGTTGGTTTCTGCAGTATTCTGTGGGTGTTGTTGAGTCATTGTCATGTCACGTGGGTAAGCGCCCACTACTGTCACACATGACTCCCCACTCAATCGTGCAGATATTCCTGTCAACTTCTTTATTGATGCTTAGGCTCCAACCAACTAGTTCAATAGTTGAGTTCCTCGTATCCGGTATTTAGGCGGTAACGATGTTGCAACAAATTGCATCTTTGCAGTTCACCTCACAACCTCATAACTCTATTTCTCAAGCATCATTGCCTTTTCTTATGTAGCTGTGTTTAAAATTACCTTTCTAAATTTAGCCTGTCCTTCCTGTTGGTGACAATTTGGAAACAGTCTTGCATCACTCCATTCTTGAAGTGTTTGGGAATTAATTTTACTTTTCATCAAAATTGACGGGTCCATCATACATGACCTATTGAAATCAGAACTTACCAAATGGCCAACACACTGTTGGACATTCCATTGTGTATTTTTTAGAAAAATGGCTCCAGTGTGTTTCTTTGCAACACAAATTTCTAGGGTAAAGTTGAATAAATGAGAATTATGTTGGAAAAATTGATCGAGAATAACTTCGATTGTGACGTTAGTTTCAGGATCTGTCAATTTATGAAACATGGCACGTCAATGGCCATCCATAACATGAGACCTAGGCCTGATTCTAGGACAGTGATTAGTGATGTCCACCACTCCACCTGAAGGAAGGTTCATGTACATAGCAAGTTGCTATTTGCACAATCACACTTGTTAAGTCTTGTGGGCTATTATTTATTATATTTATTGGCATCAGGGTTAAAAGCAGACAGCTCCATGGAGTGCTGCAAATGAAATTATAGCAAATGTTGCATGACCTAATTTCAAGTGTAACCTAATTTTGCATCAACTCTGTATTCTTATTTCTATGATTTCCAATCAGTGACTGACTCCTTGCAGATCAGGCACCATTAACTGATGTGGTTGTCCATATATTTATTATGCAAATACACCTCCAGTTAAAGCCTTGTTGTTCTTCTTCTCATTGTCCCTGTAGTCTGGACTGTGCCTGACCTTAGCCTCAATTACCCATGCTCTGTAATGTTGTTCCACTGATGAAAACAATTTGGTTCCCCTGAATCGGGGTAATCAATTAAATTGACTTGTACATAGTCATCAAATATAAGCACACTGTTTTGCTGTAATGCATTACACATAGCATTAAAACCAAGTTTTATCTCTGAATATACAGTGTATTAACACAAGTCACACACATAAATAAAACTTCATATCTCATAATAGTCAACTTATTATATTGCATTAATATAGTTTTATTGTACACATAAATACAGTGATGTCATCTGAAGGTAACAGTTGTATGTGTCACCAGACGCATCACACAATCACACAGCCAGGCGAGAGTCAGTTAAGTGAGACTGGGCTGGCCTCATACAGGTCCCATCTCCTTCTGTAAGTGAGACTGGGCTGGCCTCATACAGGTCCCTTCTCCTTCTGTAAGTGAGACTGGGCTGGCCTCATACAGGTCCCTTCTTCTGAAAGTGAGACTGGGCTGGCCTCATACAGGTCCCTTCTCCTTCTGTAAGTGAGACTGGGCTGGCCTCATACAGGTCCCTTCTTCTGTAAGTGAGACTGGGCTGGCCTCATACAGGTCCCTTCTCCTTCTGTAAGTGAGACTGGGCTGGCCTCATACAGGTCCCTTCTCCTTCTGTAAGTGAGACTGGGCTGGCCTCATACAGGTCCTTTCTCCTTCTGTAAGTGAGACTGGGCTGGCCTCATACAGGTCCCTTCTCCTTCTGTAAGTGAGACTGGGCTGGCCTCATACAGGTCCCTTCTTCTGTAAGTGAGACTGGGCTGGCGTCATACAGGTCCCTTCTCCTTCTGTCACCGATCCCGCACTCTCTCATTCTCCACTCTTCCCAATCCCGCAAACCTTTCTTGACAGTCCTCCATATCAGCTGTGGTCTTCCCCTTCATCTACCCTATACTCTGAAGGTGTCCACTCCTGTTGGCTGGTACTCTTCCATGCATTCCACGTGCCAAGTTTAATGCTTGACTCCTTGCTATTTAAATATTAATTTGTTACTATTATCTGAGGGTTATGTGTAGGATTAATATCTCTATGATACACTTTATATAGATACAGCTAAAGGGATTTCCTTAAAGTAAATAAAAAATTGCATTTTCATGTCACCAATCTGCATAAAGATTTCATGGAAATTCTGGCAATTAATTAAATAAAAATTTACTTTGACCATTAATTTGTTCCCAAAAAATGTGTGTGTGCGTGCACGTGTGATGCACATGTGCGTGCACGTGTGCAGGGTGTATCTTATTGACTGGTTAAGCACGAACTGTTCTTTGTGCAAGTTTTTTTAGTCTTAGCAGTTGTTTATGTCACTGTGTGTAATATGAATACACAAGGAAATAAAATAATCACCTGTTCTGACTTGTGGCTTGAATGAGCACTGTCAGACAGATTGCTGTTGGCACTCAGCATGCAGGAAGCCCATTGACAGCCCAACCTACACAATCAGCTATTGACAGGTAGCTCTAGGTGCACATGCACTTAGCCGTGGCATCGCCAGCTCAAGGGATAAACAGATACAGGCAGTTGTTTGTGGGGCATCTCCGGTGACCTTGGTGTGATGTTTTGGAGGCTGCAGGGCTCCAAGGACAGGTGGTCTCCAGCGGACTTGTGGGGTCAGATCACTATTAGTGATGCCCACCAAATCAGTTTGATTTCACTGGTTTTATTTGACAAAAACAGAAGTAATTGTATACAGCTAGTGCAGTGTTTTATATCCCTGGCAGGCTGACACTTTTAATTAATACATCATTAATTTTACTAATCATTTGAGGCAGTCTGGCAGGATTTCCTCCCAGATGTCTGGTTCCACTGATATCCTTCCATTCACATTCATCTCTTTCCTTGTACCATCTACCTATGGGCAAAAGTAGTTATTTGAACTGATTTACTTTCTGTGTACTTGTTGCTGCTGGTGAGCCACTCTCCAGAGGGCACCATTGATTTTATGTTGACTTTACCTGGAAATATTTAGCATGAGCACTACAGTTGGTAACGACAGATTCGGACAGAAATTAAATGGTCAGCAGAAACATATTTAAGATGAAAAGTATGTAAAATTGCTGGTGTGCTTGGTTTGATGATCCATGAATGAATTAGCTAGTATTTATAATACTACCATGCATGTATGTTGGCAAAACATTGATACTAAATGAAAACATCTTGCATTGCCCTCATTTCATAATTGGAGTCTTGAGAAATCATTACAATAACATGTATGTGGTTGTAAATATTTTATTAGATATCAACCTGGGATTTAGTGGAGGCAGAAATGATTGGTGTGATAGTACATTAGGCATACATGTATGTTACTTACTTGGGATATATGAATGGGGTTAGCTATTTTAAATGGACGTTTGAAGAAAATTAATTCAGTATCAGTGATATGTATATATATATATATGTTTGTTTGGAGTGATTTATTTATAAGTTCTTTAGTTAGTTTTAGCAGTAAAATAAGGCATAGGTGTCATTACTAGGCCCAGTAAATGCTTTAGAACATTTGATATATTAAAGTTTACCAAATGTGTGATATCTGCTGATTATAAGTTTGAAGCGTTTTTAATAGTTTTCATGATCTCGTGTTGGCATCAATTCTGACCACAAGTGTGATGCATGCAAAATGTATTGTGACTCAGATCTAAATGTGGCAGATTGAATTGAAATTGATTAGGAGTTGGCTGTACAGAGATGTGACTAGCACACATTGCCAGATGCATATGTAATTGATTGCTGTCAGATGCATGCAACCAATCTGAAATGTTTCTTTGTCTCAAAAACAGGATTGGTAAGTTTGTAGACATGCTATTTTCACATGGCAACGAGGTAGCTCGGTTCCCCAAAACAACTTAACGTAATATGTTTATTTTTAATGTAAAACTGTGTTCACCTACTGTATTATGCATTACAGTTTTGAAGGTACAATTTTTAATCCTTTGGACCAAAGGTCCAACGGACTTATGCCATCAATCTGCATCCGCCGGTAGCTGCCATATCTCAGAAACCGTTCAGCAACTTTTTCTCAAATTTTGTATATACATATCTTAGAATATTGCCACTATGTACGAGAAATCTGAATTTGATTTAATCATTCTGAGGGCCCCGTATGGCTCCCCAGGTCCCCCAAAACTGGCAAATTTTCACATTTTGTTTGTATATTTTTTCAAAAACTCTTCAGTAACTTTTCTGTGATTTTATAATGACATTTCATGTGGTAGTGCCACTATATACACACAAAATCTGTATTTGATTGAATCATTCTAAAGGCCCCCCAGAGCTCCCCAAAATGCAATTTTTTTCACATTTTGCCTATTTTCTTAAAAACTGCAGTAATCTGCAGTAACGTTTGTCTAATTTGGTATTGACATTCCATGTGGTAGCGCCTCTGAGCTTGGCTTCCAAGGATTTAGGCGCAGTAGAAGTTATCTGATTATTATTATTATTACTATACACAAGAAATCTGTATTTGCTTCAATTTTGTTAAACAATCTTTAACTGTGCTACATACGAGATTGCAGCTCACCAACTCTCCTGCAAGGTTTCTACAACCACTGGAAATTGGCCTAAATAGCAGAGTATCTGGATAAAATTCAACAGTATTTTTAATAAATTAATATATATACAATCTTCACGAAATGGTCTACTCGAATATTTTATTTCCAGATGTATCTTCACTGGCATGCATATAGTCTCCACTAAACATGTCTATATTTTACTTCCATCATAACCCTTAATGATCTGTAACTATGATTCACCAAAAACCATTTGATTAATAACAAAATGAAAATTGATTGTCAGTGCCAGGGTATGTTTGACTGCAATTGTGCTTAAAGGTTCCACTTTTTAAAACAGAATATTACATTATGGACATGCAATGCTGATCAATGGTGCTGGACTTGTATGTTGTTTTGTCAGACATTCTATGTGAATGAATGCTTTAACAGCTTTTTACATTGTGGTCATATTGTGTTGTGTATAATAAATATTGATTATGCAGTCACAACTCACAGGTATGCATTATTACTGTTTGACATTTTTTGGCTCTGGTTACTGTCAGGATCTGCTCTTCTGACATACTCGATAATGGTAAAATATTTGTCATATATATGACCTTGAACTAGTTGTCCGAATGCAGTGTTCTTGTTCAGTATATTGCTATTTCCTTCTGCTGCAGATTAGCTTTTGTCTGCCATATAAGACAGGTGATTGCAAGGACATGGTGTTACATACAGGTCTCATATAAGTGCAGGTTCAACCATTGTCTGTCTTATCTGCTTGTGCATCAACACCTGACTGATCTCTATCAGATTAAGTGCTATGGTAGTTCAGGTAATGTTTATGGTTGTATGTCAGGTCAGTGTTTGGTGGGGCAATGTTTACCAAACTTGTATGGCGTATCAGTTCCAAAACAACTTAGAATAAGTTACAATTATTCCATTAATATGAATTTTTATTAATATATATATATATATTTAGCTTGATGACTCAGTGTTCTGATTCAAAAGCTATGTCCTATTGGCCCAGGTGTGTATGGAGCTAACCACCTGAGGCCAATGTCACTTTGACCTTTCTAAAAACTCATAATTGAGCCAATAGCCAGTGTAACCAGTGTTATCATGTAACCATGTAACCAGTGTTATCATGTAACCAGTGTTATCATGTAACCAGTGTTATCATGTAACCAGTGTTATCGATCTGTCCAGCCAATACATATACTACCGTTGAGTCGTTGCACTTGCTAATGTATCACCAACAAGCGTTTACCCAATACAGAATATGTAGTCATCCTATAATAATAATAATTGATCCTGTAAGCGACACAGGTTGACAACCTATTTTGATGGTACATGCCATTTTTTATGTGTCTTTATGGTGGACCTCCAAGTTGACACTGCAGTTGATGTTATGTCATTACCTTCTCTCTCATTAGCTTTTATTTGATCCATCCTGGTGACTCATTCATTCATCCTGTGCAGTGGAGTCACTGCATCACTGCGGGTGTGTGTTTCATGCTGTCCTCTAGTTTCCATGTTTCACATAGACCATGTAGGCTACAGGTGGACCATGATGTTTCTCTGTGTCTTTGACATGTGTACACTTTAAACATATAACCACAGTCAAAAGTATTTTATAATAAATTATTAATTACGTGCACAATGCTGTATTATTTTTCATTGTAATTGATTCTCAGTTTGAAATCATGCTGTACTTTTTTATTTAGTGTAATTGCAACAATTACATCAGTTATGAGTATAATGTAAACTATTGCATTTTTGTCAAGTACATCTAAAAAACTTTATGTGAAAGAAACATTTAAATAACAAAAGTGCCAGTTGCATTGCAGTTCCATCAGTCGTACACTGTATATAAAATATCAAAATCCGGCAACACACATGCCATGTTACCCTATTTAATAAAAGTAAGTATTACCGGTAAGTGCCACATAAACTTTTGGAATATACAGTTAAATCACATTTGTAGTGTGTATTTGAAATGGTGTAAATGCTATTTATTTTTTATTGCAGTGTTAATTAATGTGAGCGACATGGTGGGTTGCATATATGGTCGTGATATGGAGAGTAATGTTTTATGTGGTTTGCAGCAGAATCTGCTGTGGGAGATTACTAGACATGTCACGTCAGACTGCAGACATTAAGCAGTGCCACTGCTTTTGTCAGTTCTTGTCAGGGTTGTTATTGTTATAATAACATTGCATAATAACACACTCCTTTCTCAGGTCCGTAGGCAATCAAATGACACAGTCACGTGTATCACAATTAAATCTCATGACATCAGCCAGTAATGATGTCATGTGAAAGCACTGTTACATCAAGGCAGATTAGATCAGCTCTGTTATCTCAGCTTGTTGACAGTGTAATGGCAGGTGTAATTAATTACATCAGTCTGTTTACATGTTATATTAACTTTAAAAGTACAGTTGCATGGGCAATGTTATCATTATAATCTTACTTTTAACAGCTGTCTAAAATAGATTGTTTTAAGACACGAGTACGAGAACTGAAGCTTATGTGAATAAGCTGTAATGAGTAAACTACTTATAAGATTGCCAAATTGTTTTTATGAAATTCCTTAACCTTTTTTTAATTTCTGACCTACCTCCCAAAGGTGTTGTGTTTCAGCCCATGTCTTGCTCAGACTGGGTTTATAGATACATGGTTTAACCTAATTACAGGCAGACCTGGTATGAAATAATGTGTGTACAACTGTACAGGTATGTAAGTTAGTAGGTGGATATGTACACTATATCTATAGTAATGTATATGTAGTATTTGAGTGACACATACACACTTTGTTCAATAAAAGAGTGAATTCTTTTGTTAAAATCATTTTTTTTAATGTATTTTTATTGTTATTAATCTGAACATCGGGTAGGTTGTAGAAGTGTGAATTGTATTATGTTATAATATGTAGAACCAAACTCTTGTCCTTTTGGTCCTGGTAAAAAATAGTGTAATAATTTGTCCTGTGAGTTGACTGAAACTAAGTTATTAATTTCAACAAACAAGTTATTGTGTCATTGTTGGTACTACCGGTACATGTACATAGGTTCCATTTTGTGCAAATTGTGTCTGGAAAAAGACGAGTGAAAAATTGAAATGAGGAGGAAGAACTGTAATTATTTATCATTTTAATTGCATTGCGGAGCACATTTAATGTTCTGTTATGTGCACAGTGTGTCTCTTAGGTACGGCTTATTGCGAAAACACTGCACATGCTGCATACCAAGTGAGGCAAATGAAATAAAGCAAATATTGAATAATCATTTATTAGTGCATTACCGACATGCTTTGGCCACTGACCTCCAAATTGATTGTAAATTGTCACTTCATAAACTACTAAAGTAATCATTGCCAGCATGTGTGCGCACAAGTCCTTGGACAATGAGTCGCTGCGGTTTGTTGAATGGGAACACTCCTACTTAAAGCAATCAATGTCTGCCCCTCGCGTTCTCATTTCTAAATAACACTGTGATATACAATAGACAAGTACATTGCCCAGATAGCAAATATTGTAGCAAAAATACACAGAAATGTTTTCATTAGAAACTTGTCAGTAATTTCCAAGTATTTCGGTCAAGTTTTTCATGAGGCAAACAATGTCAAATGTAAGAAGCCAAGACACCAGAAATGTGTTTTTGTTAATAAAAGGCCATAGTATTTAACAAGATTGAACATGATTGTCATCGAAAGGAGACACTCAGACGCGAGTGGACAAGGAAGCTATGGGCCTATTATATTGTTTTAATTGTTTTGTTAATTTATTTTTATTGACTTTATAATGATTTCTTAATTAACTTTTGATTTGTGGGCATATTGATTAACTAACAAAATTAGATATCACGCAGCAAAACACTCGAGACTATTATTGTTATTGATTATATATAAACAATATTATATTTTATTAGTTTGTATGATATTTATCACTTGTTGTAATATTTATATTCACACTGCTACCTGGTAGTTTGTTCAGTTTGCTAGTCAGTCCACTTAGGCAACCGGTCTATAGTTTGTTCAGTTTGCTAGTCAGTCCACTTACGCAACCAGTCTATAGTTTGTTCAGTTTGCTAGTCAGTCCACTTACGCAACCGGTCTATTGTTTGTTCAGTTTGCTAGTCAGTCCACTTACGCAACCGGTCTATAGTTTGTTCAGTTTGCTAGTCAGTCCACTTACGCAACCAGTCTATAGTTTGTTCAGTTTGCTAGTCAGTCCACTTATGCAACCAGTCTATAGTTTGTTCAGTTTGCTAGTCAGTCCACGTACGCAACCAGTCTATAGTTTGTTCAGTCTTTCAATTGGCAATTAACAGTCATATTGACCATAATCTACTGCCCAGTAAATCTACGCTGTTTATTTACAATATTCTATTTCATGTCCCCTCATTCTTCTGCATTCCAAAAGTGGGAAAGAATACTTCTGCCAATATTTCCACAACTATTGAGTGGAACTTGTACAACTCACTTTTGTCTTCTGTTGAATCAACAGTCATTATGAGCTGTTTGTGTTTATCACAATCTGCCATATAGCTTGATTGCCCCATAATTCAAGACCATAATGATTGTATACATATTTATGACCATAGCTGCCTCAGCACTGCCTAGTTTACAATGCATTTCTGTTTACACCTATCCACCAACAGTAATGCAAATGTATAATGAGTTTTTCATGCCCCTTAGCATAATGTCTACGATGTTGATGCAGTGAATGTGAAATTTTAAATATTTCCAAGTTCAGCTCACGGTTATTTGGGGAGAACATTCATGGTAGAAGCCACTACCTCCAGTACAAGGTAGGCTAACACCTGTTAACTTTATGTAATGTTTCATATTTGAAACTTGAGGTTGTTTGTCTAGAACTATTGGGATTGCTTGATAGGTTCAGGAATGAAGGATCTTCATTTGCGCCAATAGACTGTCTACTGCGCTGTTTAAATTTAAAACTTATCTAGATCAGCTTTTCCTGCTTAATCATTGGTGTTTATCTGTCTAAAGTGTTATGTAGATGGGTGGGTATGCACGCAAATATACTTTGTTGTAATCTTCTTGGAATGGGCCAGAAGTGAAAACACAATAGAACAGATGTATGCTCCAGAAAGCAGACAAACTCACAGATCAGTCTGATAAATACTGGGCGTAGTAGTGAATTATACATAGCAAGTCAGTAAGACATTAAGGTGATGGCAGCTTAACCATCCTCTCCCTGCACAGCTGCTGGCTTACAGGATGACATCTGTATCAGTGCAGCGTCCCACTAGCTGCAGTCTGTCATTCCAGACAGTGGGAGGGAATTCACCACCAAACATCTTCACTAACTGCATCTCCTCTGGCCACCAAACTCCCCCAGCCATTTCATTCGCTTATTACCAGTTTTTTTATCGATCGCTGATGCCACTGACTATTTTGCTTTCATTAACGTGAAATGGCGGTGTGCAGTGTGGTCTGGTGGCATGGCAACTAACAAGTCTTGCCCAGAAGGCGAGCGAACATAAGACTGCCTGTTTGTGTTGTCTTTGCTGGTGGGCAAGCCCTGAAGCAGAATTTTGTACATTTGTGCAATTTCTGCTTGAGAAGTGTTTGAAATCTGTGTACGGGTGGATGGACTTAGTGAATCTGAGGTAAGTAGTGCATAATGATAGATGGATCAAATGTGATTGAAACGTGAACGAAACCAGTTTTTAACAATTGATCATAGTTATGATAGTATGCATTTATGAATAGTGAAACTAACTTACATAATTATTTCATTTAAGAATCTGCTATAGTGTTTAGCCTAAAAGGGACTTTGAAGTGTACAGGACTCCAAAAGAACATTTTGTGAGTTTTTCAGTGTGTCCATACTTTCAGCCCAAGTCCTGTCAGTTTTTGCTCTGTATGTCTTCTACAATTGACATAGTACTGATTTACATAAATCGATGTCAAACATCTTCGAATGTGCACATGAGCCAAAGGGCTTTCTTTCATGTATGCATTCACACTGTCGACTCCATGGCGTTCACAACTAGCACCTACTCCACGGCGTTCATAGCTAGCACCTACTCAAAATGTTTTTGTGTATCGTAAAATTTACAGAATTAATCATTTTTGTACCCCATGTTTTCAGACACCTCCAAGAAATAAGTTTTCTTTGTTTCTATGTAGTCGAACACCAATTATTATTGATCTTTTATTAAGTATAACTTCTTACAAATGGTGTTATTAATAGCATGGATAGTCAAATGAGATACATTAGAATGTGTTCATGTTTGTAAATATTTTGACAGCTTTTCTGAGAATTATTTTTGGAAAGGTGAAAATGTAATACTACCAAATACATATTGTCATTACGCTACCAAATACATATTGTCATTACGCTACCAAATACATATTGTCATTACGCTACCAAATACATATTGTCACTATGCTACCAAATACATATTGTCACTACGCTACCAAATACATATTGTCATTACGCTACCAAATACATATTGTCATTACGCTACCAAATACATTTTGTCATTGCGCTACCAAATACATTTTGTCATTGCGCTACCAAATACATTTTGTCATTACGCTACCAAATACATTTTGTCATTGCGCTACCAAATACATATTGTCATTACGCTACCAAATACACCAAAGACATATTGTCATTACGCTACCAAATACATATTGTCATTACGCTACCAAATACATTTTGTCATTGCGCTACCAAATACATATTGTCATTACGCTACCAAATACATATTGTCATTACGCTACCAAATACATTTTGTCATTACCCTACCAAATACGTATTGTCATTACGGTACCAAATACATGTTGTCATTGCGCTACCAAATACATATTGTCATTACGCTACCAAATACACCAAAGACATATTGTCATTACGCTACCAAATACATATTGTCATTACGCTACCAAATACATATTGTCATTATGCTACCAATACATATTGTCATTACGTTACCAAATACATATTGTTATTACGTTACCAAATACATAGTGTCATTACGCTACCACATACATATTGTCATTACGCTACCAAATACACCAAAGACATTGTCATTACGCTACCAAATACATATTGTCATTATGCTACCAAATACATATTGTCATTACGCTACCAAATACATATTGTCATTATGCTACCAAATACATATTGTCATTACGTTGCCAAATACATATTGTCATTATGCTACCAAATACATATCGTCATTGCGCTACCAAATACATATCATCATTGCGCTAACAAATACATATCGTCATTATGCTACCAAATACATATTGTCATTATGCTACCAAATACATATTGTCATTACACTACCAAATACATATTGTCATTACGCTACCAAATACATATTGTCATTATGCTACCAAATACATATTGTTATTACATTACCAAATACATAGTGTCATTATGCTACCAAATACATATTGTCATTACGCTACAAAATAAACCAAAGACATTGTCATTACGCTACCAAATACATATTGTCATTACGTTACCAAATACACATCGTCATTACGCTACCAAATACATATCGTCATTACGCTACTAAATACATATTGTCATTACGCTACTAAATACATATTGTCATTATGCTACCAAATACATATTGTCATTACACTACCAAATACATATTGTCATTACACTACCAAATACATATTGTCATTACGCTACCAAATACATATTGTCATTACGCAACCAAATACATATTGTCATTACGCTACCAAATAAATTTTTTCATTACCCTACCAAATACGTATTGTCATTACGGTACCAAATACATGTTGTCACTGCGCTACCAAATACATATTGTCATTACTCTACCAAATACACCAAAGACATATTGTCATTACGCTACCAAATACATATTGTCATTACGCTACCAAATACATATTGTCATTATGCTACCAAATACATATTGTCATTACGTTACCAAATACATATTGTTATTACGTTACCAAATACATAGTGTCATTACGCTACCAAATACACCAAAGACATTGTCATTACGCTACCAAATACATATTGTCATTATGCTACCAAATACATATTGTCATTACGCTACCAAATACATATTGTCATTATGCTACCAAATACATATTGTCATTACGTTGCCAAATACATATTGTCATTATGCTACCAAATACATATCGTCATTGCGCTACCAAATACATATCGTCATTGCGCTACCAAATACATATCGTCATTATGCTACCAAATACATATTGTCATTACGCTACCAAATACATATTGTCATTACGCTACCAAATACATATTGTCATTACGCTACCAAATACATATTGTCATTACGCTACCAAATACATATTGTCATTATGCTACCAAATACATATTGTTATTACATTACCAAATACATAGTGTCATTATGCTACCAAATACATATTGTCATTACGCTACAAAATAAACCAAAGACATTTTCATTACGCTACCAAATACATATTGTCATTACGTTACCAAATACACATCGTCATTACGCTACCAAATACATATCGTCATTACGCTACTAAATACATATTGTCATTACGCTACTAAATACATATTGTCATTATGCTACCAAATACATATTGTCATTACACTACCAAATACATATTGTCATTATGCTACCAAATACATATTGTCATTACGCTACCAAATACATATTGTCATTACGCAACCAAATACATATTGTCATTACGCTACCAAATACACCAAAGACATTGTCATTACGCTACCAAATACATATCGCCATTATGCTACTTAATACATATTGTCATTACGCTACTAAATACATATTGTCATTACGCTACTAAATACATATTGTCATTATGCTTCTAAATACATATTGTCATTACACTACCAAATACATATTGTCATTATGCTACCAAATACATATTGTCATTACGCTGCTAAACACATATTGTCACTAGGCTACTAAACACATTGTCACTATGCTGCTAAACACATATTGTCACCACGCTGCTAAATACATATTGTCACTACCTAAGGCAACATTATTTTGATCAGTGCTCACCCTTATTTTGGATGGTTATTTAAACTCTATGTATATTAACATGGATTTATATAGGTAGGTCTGTGACTATTTTATTGGGGACTAAAATCATAGTTTACAAGTTTTTCAAACAGTACCACATATTTTATTAATGAAATGCTTATCCATCTCCCAATATATAAACATCAGTAACTCTAAATATTTCTCCTAGGGTTATGCTGCCAAATTGTCAATGATCTATCTTTTTTTTCTGCACACGCATGCATAAACACGCACGCAAGCACACACATGCATACACATGCACGCATACACATGCACGCATGCACATGTCCAGACAAAAGGATCCCACCGAAAGTGGTCAAACAAGACAAAGTGACACTGAGTGACTGACAACATTCTATTGACACCGGGATGGAAGCACCAGACGTTCCACTTGAGTCACACAGCTAGGTTTGAGTAGATTTGTATGTGCAACACTAGGGCAGGATAGTGACACAGCAGTCACACTCACAGTTTGGTGTGCATTTCCCCTGGGCCAGATTGGCCGCAGTACATAAAAAACAGAATGGTGACTGGGTGACATGGCTGGGGCTTATCAGTCGAGGAACAGAGCTGTGGTTTTGCAGGTCTTCTCTGTTCGACATAAATAGGTGAGGTCTGAAGGTGAGGTCATTTGGCAGAGCTGGCACTTGCCTCGCAGCTACAGTCAGGAGTTGTTACTGGGCACCATCTTGTGAAGGTACTATGTATACTTCTCGATTTATTAGAATTTATATATTCATTGTCCTTTAAACAATGCATTTTGAAGGTATCACCATCATTGGTGGTCTCCTCATTTTTTAGGATGACATCCCATCTTCTGTTTTTTAGTGTGTGTTTCATTATTGTCTGGGTCCATTGGCTTGCTCGTATAAAACCAGTCCAATACGGGTGGCAATGATTCTCCCAGTGTCGACATGTGAACATTGCCAGCTGGTGTCCTGTTGGGGCAGCTGGTGTGCTAGTGAAGGTATACAGCCTGCCAAATTGTGTTTAATAAGCCCTTTTCACAATGAATTATTCTATTTGCCTCTCGTAAAAACAGCAAAACACATGGTGTGTGCAATAATGCCGTCTAATACATAGTTTCACAAATACCATTCGAGTAATTTCACAAAAAGGAAATAATTTGTTTATGACAGCATACCTCTTTTGATGAACAATAATTTTCCATAGCAGCCATGTTGATTTTAATTGATAGGTGCTGATTTTTATAAGCTAGAAATATCTGAACGTTGGACACAACAAATGGTGTAGACTTTTGTTTATATCATACAGGCATTGTACCTTTAAATGTAATGTTCACTGATATTCACTGGTGAACAGCTAGTTGCGGTTTTTTAAATAAAATAAAGTGCCCCAATTCTCAGAATGTTCTTATCTCTATGTACATAAAATTAACAATGCTCTGTTTCTGATTTGGTTGGCAGGGTTTTATTGCAGGAGTATATTTGCCAGTGAAGGTATTAAATTATATAATATGGGAACTTGATACACTGCCATGTAAATCATTTGATAACAAAGTGACATTTCATCTCCAAAGCAGATCAGAGGTGAACATTTATTGGTATCTTATTTTCAAGCAGCAATTTCTACATAATGTCATTACATTTCTACATAATGTCATCGCATTTCTACACAATGTCATTGCATTTCTACATAATGTCATTGCATCACGAAATGAAATATGAAAATTGTCAACTTTCCTTGCTCTTTCAAAAACCATATCACAGACAGGTCCTGTGGGTTGGAACATGAAAGATTTAATATATATCTCAGCGCAGTGATAGGCTTTGGCAAGTTACCAGTTGTAATGACCAAAATCATTTGGTTTTACCATTTAAAATTTTAAACAAATGTAAACAGTTTATTAAACCAATTGCCAATATAGGGCGTGTAAGTCTCGCGTCTTGTTTTTGATTTGGAGTTATCTGGTGACATCGACTGCTTAAATAATGGGGATGTTTTGTTTTTGGTTGTAATCATCAGAGTTTTTCCAAATCGTGTTCTTTTTCCAGTTTCCGACAGATGATCACAAGTTGAAGCAGTGGGAAAAACGTTGCCATTAAGAATGTTCGTTATAATCGTGCACCTTAATCAAATTGTTATCACGATTAGATGAGTCATGGTGGCAAATTTTTTGACAATGACAACTACACATTCTTTCGTCCAGTACGACATGGTATTTCGGTGATTTGTGATGTGTGCATTTAGGCACCTTTTCAGATATAAATGTTTACTGAACTGTTTTGAAATAATAATTTATAACATTTTAACATTCAAGGTTTTTATGACAAGTGATAATCCGTTGTATATCGTTTTAACTCCCATTTCGTACATAATTGTTAATCATGTTATGTAATCCATATGTTATATTTCATATTTAAATTTGTACTGGTTCTTGTTACATTAACTAAATATTATTATTTATTTCATTTAGACGAACAAAAATTCGGGATCAAAAAAAATGTCAGTATATGACCGCTGTTGACTGCTGCCTGGCTCTTTCTCTGCATTTTTAATATCCCTGATGTATAATCCATATAAAACTGAAGTGACAATGCCATAACACATGTCGCCAGTCGGCTCCACTCGCACGGAATCTCGCCATGTATCGTAACACACTTACAGGCATTACTATTTAAACCGTTTATATATAAAATATTTGGACATTGAAAAACCTGATTCATGTTGGATGAAAACAGGTGAGGAGGCAGCTTCAAGCAATCTCTGACAATGGCAATGAATAAAACTGAAAGATGACGACACAATAGACAAGACTGATTGCTTGTAGTGTCTTGTTGTGCCTGTGATTCAGTGCAATGCACGTCGGTGTGATGCAATTACCACCAAGACATGGCTGGGCATCCGGGGAGCATGCATTGTGTGGTTATTGTGAAGTTTCTTTGTTCCTGCTGTAGTCAATGCACTCTCATCTTTCTTCCTGTAAGCAGACTACAGCCCCTAGGGTGGGAGTCAAATCCCCATGGCAGGAATCAGGTGCAGAGATGTACGATGCCAACGTGTCAACACATGTAATAAGCGGTAGATTTTCATTGATGTCTGTTTTTCCTCTTCCAGGTGCTCATATATTTCTAGTAATAATTAAACAGAACATTTCAGTTTGAGTAAATTAGTAATGTTTTCACTTTCACAAAATGGGGTGACCATATTAATGGGACTAATTTAATACTGTACTGTTACAAAAATACTGTTCTATGAGACTGTTGTAGGGTGACCTTAATTGTGAGGTGGCTGTATTAGCAAGATGACCATGAAATGAGGTTTAACTGTGTGTTAAGTGCTGCCGACTGTTGCCAGTAGTTGCACTCTTCCTCATTGTTATTTCCCTGTCCCAAATATGCCACTAGTGTGACTGATCCCAGAATGCATTGTTGTTTCAGAATGGAGTGCAAGGGCCGGCGGGAGGAGGGAGGACTTAGGGACATGTCGTAGGGGCTGCCGGCACACACACGCAGTCGGGGGGAGTGGCAGCACAGTCCCGGAGACTGGGGACACAGTCCGTCATCTCCACACACTCACACATTTGGACTGCCACGATGTAAGTATACATCAACATCCGGTCTCAGTGTCATGATGTAAGTATACGTCAACATCCGGTCTCAGTGTCATGATGTAAGTATACGTCAACATCCGGTCTCAGTGTCATGATGTAAGTATATGTCAACATCCTGTCTCGGTGTCATGATGTAAGCATATGTCTACATCCTGTCTCAGGTGTCATGATGTAAGTATATGTCTACATCCTGTCTCAGTGTCATGATGTAAGTATACGTCAACATCCTGTCTCAGTGTCATGATGTAAGTATACGTCAACATCCTGTCTCAGTGTCATGATGTAAGTATATGTCTACATCCTGTCTCAGGTGTCATGATGTAAGTATATGTCTACATCCTGTCTCAGTGTCATGATGTAAGTATACGTCAACATCCTGTCTCAGTGTCATGATGTAAGTATATGTCTACATCCTGTCTCAGTGTCATGATGTAAGTATATGTCTACATCCTGTCTCAGGTATCATGATGTAAGTATACGTCTACGTCCTGTCTCAGTGTCATGATGTAAGTATATGTCTACATCCTGTCTCAGTGTCATGATGTAAGTATATGTCTACATCCTGTCTCAGTGTCATGATGTGAGTATATGTCTACATCCTATCTCAGTGTCATGATGTAAGTATATGTCTACGTCCTGTCTCAGTGTCATGGTGTGAGTATACGTCTACGTCCTGTCTCAGTGTCATGATGGGAGTATACGTCTACATCCTGTCTCAGTGTCATGAAGGGAGTATATGTCTACATCCTATCTCAGTGTCATGATGTGAGTATATGTCTACGTCCTGTCTCAATGTCACGATGTAAGTATACGTCTACATCCTATCTCAGTGTCATGATGCGAGTATATGTCTACGTCCTGTCTAAGTGTCATGATGTAAGTATACGTCTACATCCTGTCTCAGTGTCATGATGTGAGTATATGTCTACATCCTGTCTCATTATTGTGATGTGAGTATACGTCTGTGTCCTGTCTCAGTATTGTGATGTGAGTATACGTCTATGTCCTATCTCAGTATTGTGATTTGAATATACGTCTGTGTCCTGTCTCAGTATTGTGATGTGAGTATACGTCTATGTCCTATCTCAGTATTGTGATGTGAGTATACGTCTGTGTCCTGTCTCAGTATTGTGATGTGAGTATACGTCTATGTCCTATCTCAGTATTGTGATATGAGTATACGTCTGTGTCCTGTCTCAGTATTGTGATGTGAGTATACGTATGTGTCCTGTCTCAGTATTGTGATGTGAGTATACGTCTATGTCCTATCTCAGTATTGTGATGTGAGTATATGTCTGTGTCCTGTCTCAGTATTGTGATGTGAGTATACGTCTGTGTCCTGTCTCAGTATTGTGATATGAGTATACGTCTATGTCCTATCTCAGTATCGTGATGTGAGTATATGTCTGTGTCCTGTCTCAGTATTGTGATGTGAGTATACGTCTATGTCCTATCTCAGTATTGTGTTGTGAGTATACGTCTGTGTCCTGTCTCTGTATTGTGATGTGAGTATACGTCTATGTCCTATCTCAGTATTGTGATATGAGTATACGTCTGTGTCCTGTCTCAGTATTGTGATGTGAGTATACGTCTGTATCCTGTCTCAGTATTGTGATATGAGTATACGTCTATGTCCTATCTCAGTATTGTGATATGAGTATACGTCTGTGTCCTGTCTCAGTATTGTGATGTGAGTATACGTCTGTCCTGTCTCAGTATTGTGATGTGAGTATACGTCTATGTCCTATCTCAGTATTGTGATATGAGTATACGTCTGTGTCCTGTCTCAGTATTGTGATGTGAGTATGCGTCTATGTCCTGTCTCAGTATTGTGATGTGAGTATATGTCTGTGTCCTGTCTCAGTATTGTGATGTGAGTGTACGTCTGTGTCCTGTCTCAGTATTGTGATGTGAGTATACGTCTATGTTCTATCTCAGTATTGTGATGTGAGTATATGTCTGTGTCCTGTCTCAGTATCGTGATGTGAGTATATGTCTGTCCTGTCTCAGTATTGTGATGTGAGTATATGTCTGTGTCCTGTCTCAGTATCATGATTTGAGTGTACGTCTGTGTCCTGTCTCAGTATCGTGATGTGAGTGTACGTCTGTGTCCTGTCTCAGTATCATGATGTGAGTAACACTTCAAGTCAGCCAAACCCAACCCAAAATAACTGCATAATGCTGTATTGTGCAGTGGTGCCATTTAGTGGATAGTTGTGAAAACACATTAGAAACAATCTATGAATGTACGAACCTAAATGTTCATGTTTTGAGTGGGGAAATGGAGACTTTTCACAAAACGGTTGTGGTCTAAGAAAATACCAAACCTTGCCTACTGTAAATCTAACATAGTTGTAAAAGAACTGAATATAGAAGGTAATTCTTTCTGGAATACCAGTTAGAGTATATATGTTTAGTATGTTGTTTTTCTGTTGATTGGCCAGGCTTAGGAGTTTTCCCATATAAACATTCTGACCAGATGTGATTATATACAAACAAGTTGGCATTGAACACAGCCAGTGTGTATTCATATCAATGTGCATATTACGTTGCCAATGAATAGTTGTGATGTTATCAGACTAGAAGTATTTTTAAAGATAGATGGTGCCTGGTTATGGCAGTATTTACAAATCTGCTCAAGACTTAGGCCTGAGTTTAGAATGACACAGTCCATGTCAGTCGTTCTGCTCAAGACTTAGGCCTGAGTTTAGAATGACACAGTCCATGTCAGTCGTTCTGCTCAAGACTTAGGCCTGAGTTTAGAATGACACGGTCCATGTCAGTCGTTCTGCTCAAGACTTAGGCCTGAGTTTAGAATGACACAGTCCATGTCAGTCGTTCTGCTCAAGACTTAGGCCTGAGTTTAGAATGACACAGTCCATGTCAGTAATTCTGATTACTGTTGAGAATTGGACCATTTTACATGGATCAGACCATTCTATGAACATCACCCGGGTCTGCAGCGAGATACTTATATGTACTGCTACTTTCTGTTTAGGAACTTTTCTTTGTTCTGGACCTGCCAATTATAGTCTCTTCGTTACTACCCGACCTGTTCTGTTGCTTTCAGAACTGGAAATATGTCTTTCTTATATTGGTCTGAAGAAATTGTGGATGATATCTTTGCAACAGCAAACATTTACCAAGAAAATACTCAATTACAAAATACTTTCCCAGGAAAATAATAAAAGAAATAAAATGTGTCCTATCCTATCTACCTATCTTTTTTAATGTTGACATGTTTTGCCAGCTTTTTGTTTATGTATTTATGCATGAATGTATTTATGTATTTTTATTGTATTCTACAATTTATATAAATAGTGTTACCTTTTTTGTACCGCACATCCATCAAGTTTGAATTAGTTGTATTAAAGACATTATTACCATATTATTATTAATATCCAAAAGTTTGATGTCAGAGATACATCAGAGCAGTTTGATTCTACAGTTGATTTTCTTTGGACAGTGAATTTTCTGAGCAAATGGACACCGAATGATGTGGAACTGAAGTTACTGAACTCTTATCAAACAAGTTAATTTATGTTATCGTTTCTGAGTTACTTCATAGTAGCAATGATAGTGATGGTAAACAAAATGTATGTTCCTGAAACATTAATAACATAGATAGATGAAAGAACTTAGTTAAACCTAAATCTCATAAGGTCTTGTTCACGTTACAATGGTCACAGCCTCCTTTGTGTGGTTTTACACCTTTTCATGTCAAAACGTTGATTGATAGTCAAAGAGCTTCAGGGTTTTTCGAGGAAAACCTGTTATTTTCTCAGCTATACTGTGTCTAACTACTAAAGGGAAGGTGCTACTGTTAACTGGTGAATTTTATTATGATTCCGTCCCAGATATTTTTGACTTTGGTATCTACTAAATGACTGATTCTGTAACTGCAATTCTGTTAACTTCTGTCATCCAAGCCAACAAACTGTCTCTCCCAGACTGTCTACCCACTGACATGGAATGACATCCAGTTCTTGCCAACATTACACAGACACCATGTCAAAATGCCGTTATCTTTCCTTATTATTTTCTAAATTGCCTGTTCTGCACTAGTGAAATCCTTCCCTGGAGCCATCAATGTTTCCCCAGGGTATATAAAACGTATTCGTTTCACAGATACAAACTGTATCCCATGCCTAATTTGCAACATTGAAACCACACCCAGGGAGCAACATGTGGCTAGTTTTGCAGGTAATTTCAATGCATGTAATAGAGTTGTCTGACTGGGCCAACGGCTCCCAAATGTGCTGCAGATAAGCTGGAAACGTTGTGAGAAACAGCAATCAATATTGCGTGTCAGGAGGAGACTCTCCACTGGTGGGCATTTTTCTATTACAGCATTTGTGCTTTTTTTCTCCGACACTCAATACCAGCCAATTGCTGTATTTAGCCTTTTTTTCTCAGTTTTACGTCAGGGGCTTAGCCAAATATATTAAGTACTGCCAGTACATTCTTAATAATAATAATAATATATACCCATATTCCTAATGTCCGTAGTGCTATAGGTCCTACATAAAACTAATAAATACAAAAATAAAACACATTTAAAAAACAACAATACTATAAGTTAATATAATAAACATTCTTGAAAACACAGTGGAACCTCTGAATTACGGCTACCCACGGGACTGGACCAAATTGACCTTAATAGTGAGTTGGCCGAGGTGACTATAAACCGAGGTGACTGTATACCACTGAATAGAAATTTAATTATACGTCATGTCAATAATTGTCCGTAATTTGGATATTTTATTAATTAAATTTTTAGTTTGTCAAATGATATTCAAAAACATTTCATGCAGCTGCCCATTTTGATCAGATTGTTTGGAGAAGTAATGAAATTTGAAATGTATTCAAGATAACTGTGCAGTTATTGTTGCCTTTTCTGTGTTTAAATATTTGGCAACAACACTAGTTTTCTCCATTCAATGTGTTGACATTCACAATTTTGGAAATATGTTCTGGTTTAGTTCTGCTCATATTTACCTCATAACAGAGTAAACAAGTGTCAGGTAGAAATACCTCAGGAAACAGGACTTTGTGCATGCGTGTGTGCGCATGTGTGTGCGCATGTGTGTGCGTGTTTGTGTGTGCGCATATGGATGCGTGTGTGTCCGTGCATTTTTGCTAATACAGGGGTGTATTATTAATCAGGATGAAGAAATATCATACTCGGTCATAGTTGGTCAGCCTAAATGACATTATTATTAAGATAAATTATATCATATGCAAGACATAGAAAGTAGGCATGTTTATTGAACTTACCCAGGTTTATTGGACTTACTTCATAATTACCTAGTCATAAAGATTGACCAATTTATTTCCAATTACTGGGAAAGCTTCATCAGTTTGTGTTAGTTGTTTTGCCAAACATTCAAATATATTTGACTTATTAATTATCCTTTTGAAGGTCAGATTTCATAGAGCCGTTGAGATGGTATTACTTCCATTTCTTGTTGTGCATAAACACAGGTCTGGTGTCTGTATCTGTCAACAAAGAGATTAGATTCAGGCATAGGAAATGCTTCAGTTGACTGTGACTTTGATAGTCGATCTATGTATAGTTTATTTCCATTTCACTTTGATAGTTAATGTGTCGATGGTAAGCATGTACTCCTCATGTTTTTCGATAATCTATGTAATAAAACAGTTTGTTCTCTGTTTGTATGTGCACCCACATACTCCATCAGTTGTGCATGTATCGGGCTAAAATGTTGCATGTGTCATTGAGATGGTTAATAAATTTAGACATTTTCGAAATTCGTCTGGGGGTTGGGTGAACTTGGGGGGCTCAATATTTCATAAGGCTGTACTTTCCAACAGTGGAATTTTGTTTTTCTATGGTATCGTAAAGATAATTCTGCCATCTACAAATATGTCGCTGGATGTATGCAGAAATGTTGAATAGTTTTTAAGTTATTGACATTTGAAAATCCTCAGCGCTTAACATGCACCAGGTCTACCTGTTGCTGGTTACAACCATTTTGCCGCGTCAGCAGAGTTCCAGCCACAGAATGTTATGTTTTTTTGTATCATTGTACAGGTCATTATTCCATGTACACTGGGTGTATGCAGACAGATGTATTCATTTTGTGTTATTAACATTACACAATCCCGGACACGTAACCCAGCTGCCTGTTGCTGGTTGCGTCACTTACACGGGTGAGCTCGTGCGATTTTTGGCAAAAAGTTGTCCTAACATCTAGGCCCGTGACCAGTTGCAATTTATTAATGCAGGTAGGCTGGAAACATTTGGGATGTGTTTGGGCTGTCTGGAACTCAAATGTTGGGCATTTGAGGTTTGGTCTATTTTCGGTGTTTATAATTACATGTATGTCAACAAAACTTTTTGATTTCATCCCAAATGATTTGAGGATGTATATGACTGCCTTTACCCCCAGGCAACGCCGGGTAACTCAGTTGGTTTTTAATAAATTGTTATGTCACATAAAATCAAAATAATTGTTTTCATTAGAAATTGGTTCACTAGGATGTTATATTACCAAAAATGTATTCATGTCTAGGAAATGTATTGGTAATAATGAAATCTCATCCATTTAAAATGTGCATAACAATTTCTGGAAAAAATCCAGGCTTGGCAAGGTTAAATCAAACAACTCTGCCAATGGTAGCCACGGTGTAGATCTGCATCATGAACATAACTTTTGCCAGTGTGGTTCAGGCTGCTTCTACATGATGACAGTTATGACAGTGATAAAACGTTGTAATGTAAAATGATCTTCATCAGCCATATCCCCAGGGTTTCTCATGGTTTTCATCAAGATAAAGTATCACTGAGGTATGTTGTTGCATTCAGTGAATGGTTTCAGCCAGGAAAAGTCAGGAAATAACATGACATAATGACAGGCTATTACACTGGATGGATTTCAGGGTAAAACATGATATATCCATTTTTGTTATTGACAAAAACTCATTTCTGTGCATTGCCCTCAGAGAGTGTATTCAAACTTGTACATGATATTGGAATATCTTAAGAATACAGAATCATTGCAACTGATATTAGCAAGGACTGAACATTGTTTGGACATTTAATTTCTGAAATTTCAATTTGACTGCCAAGTCCAAAATGTCAAAGTCAAGTAAAAAGTGGGTGTTTATTGCGTTTTACTTTTTAGACAATTAGTTGTGATTTTCTTGCGACTTCAATGACTTTGTCCCTGTGACTTTTATGTTCTGCATTTAAGTGAACGACTGATGGCGTTATGGTTCACTTGTGCTATATTTGCAGGAAAAAGTCGAATCTGGCCGAGCCCAAGGCGGGCAAGCGGGACCGCAGTCCGGCCAATCACAAGATGTCCGTTACCATCAATGAGACGCCCAATGACAAGGAGCCAGTGAGTAGCATGTTGGCGATGCTCGATTTAATACATTTTTCTCTATTTCCTACATATCGATATGAATTGATGATTTCAAATGTACTACTTGGAAAGCCCGATGAAATGTATCATAATAATAAAATGTCAATGATATGTTTAATTAATTACAATATTAACGCAACCTGGTTAGTAGTTACTCCACATAAGACGTGCCCTTTTTTAGAACTACAGCAGGAGTAGTGAATGAGTTTCTTCCAGTAGTCTGGGAGTCACGGAGGTATACCTTGCTTTTATGATATCAAGTAAGTTTTTTTATTAATTCTGAATTATTTTTAGGCGCTGAGTTCAAATCTGATGGCAGCTTGATGATATATCTTGAGCATTTTTGTAAATTGAAAAATCAAAATTATTAGTGAAACACGAAATGATCCCTTTGAATACGTTGCCATCGAGCAATTAACAAGAATACATTGAAGGCTGACACTTGTGGTTGCAGACACATGAGCCCCCTCCTCTACCAGTGGTGTCGGTAGGGGGCATTGTTCACTCGGGCAGTCAGCCCGATGTGACAGCGGATGAGGTAGATGGGACGGACCTCAGCCTTGAGAGGAAGGCAGAGATTGAGAAACTCCATGTGAAGATGCAAAAGACAATGGAACGCATCAAGGCAGAGCAGAGGGAAAAAGAGGGTGAGTTGGGGGAAGGGGCAGGGTAAGTAGGGAGAGGGGGCAGGGTGAGTAGGGACAGGGGACAGGCTGAGTAGGGGGAAGGGGGCAGGATGAGTGGAGGAAGGGGGCAAGGTGAGTAGGGAAAGGGGGCAGGGTGAGTAGGGAGAAAGGGGCAGGGGAAGTAGAGTTGCTTATGGTGAGAAGGAGGGTGAATATATGGAGAGGATGGGAGATGTGTGAGGTATAGAAAGTGAACCTTCAAAATATTTCTTCCCACCTGAAGTCAGGAGTAGACTGGTTCTATTTTTGCTGGCTGCAGTGCTACAATCAATGATGTGTCTCATTTGGAGCCCATTGTGGAATGTTATTCACATTTTCTACTGATGGCTAGGAAGCTTTGTTATAAATAACTTGTAATAAATAATTTGTGAAAGTGAGAAGCATGTACTGCCATGGGACCACCGCACATGTTGTAACAAGTTGTCATGCAGCTGTTGTATAGCACTTGGCTAACCATCAATACTGGCATTCTATTAGTCCTGGAAAGATACCATTTTACCTCAAACTAATTGCAATCAGGCCTGGGATAATAGTAATATGTAATAATAATAATAGTAATTTGTAATAATAATAGTAATGATTACAGGAGGTAGATCTGCATGTAGTTATTGATGGAAAGACCATTAAACAAGCGAACAGCTTTGTATACCTGGGCGGTACAGTGTGTGAGGATGGAAGGAGAATAAAGAAATACAGAGGAGGTTGCAAGCAGGAGCAGCAGGGTAGAAGGCATTATGTGGGACAGAAAACTGAAGAAACAACTGAAAGGAAAAGTGTTAGAAGCCTGCATTGTGCCAGCCTGTATATATGGGTGGGGAACACTGGCACTGACAGAGAGACAGGAGGAGAAACTACAGGTGGCAGAAAACAACTGGGTCAGAAGAATATGTAGAGTAACGCTAGAGGATAGAAGGAAGATGAAGGAATTGAGAGAGGAGATTGGAATGAAAAAACATCTCAAGAGGAAAGTAGCCGGTAACAGAATGAGATGGGCGGGACATGTACATAGAATGGGTGAAGACAGACTGGCGAAAAGAGCATGGAAAGTAGAAGAGGGTGGCAGACGAAGGAGAGGAAGACCAGGGCTGAGATGGAACGACAGCATAAAACGAGACCTGGAGAGGGCTGGCGTGAACAGCCATGAATGGATGGCAATTGCGGACGAGAGAGAGAGGTGGAAAGAACTGATAAAAAAAGTAGAAGCTACCAAGTGACATGGACCCCACCCCGCAAGGGAGGAAGGGGAAGAAGAAGAATAGTAATGATTACAAATATTGAAGTAATAGTAATATGTTGAGAAAAAACTCAATGTAATAGTAATTAACTAAAGGGATTAAACTGGGCTTTCACTGCTTTGAAGCCAGTTCTGCCAAGTGCCAAGTTGCCAGCTACCCTTTTCAAGTAAGCCTATGGGTTTAGTGACTGCCTCCATGGTGCCCACAATTCAGCCTAAACTACAGAGGGTGTGAAAACATCCTGATGTATTTCTACTTGAGCCAATAATGAACTGTCCACCAAGCAACCAGCAGCAGTAGAGCAATGTGGTTTAATTAGACTAATATAATCCACCAAGTTATGTGGCATTGACTATTGCTTTTGTCTTTCATTCCTGTATGGTATTTAAATATAAAATGGAACATATATGTTCTATCCTTAGTCAATGTAGTTAGTAGATTGTACTAAATATGGTATATACTATATATATTGTTGTAAATATTTATGATTTTTTTATACTTTATAATACTTCCCTATGAAGATTAAGATAAAAGTACTTGACATTTTCGAATATGATTTCAAATACTCAGAACTCAGAATCAATTTATTTGACCTATAGATACGATACATATACAATGAATAACGTAAGTAATAGATAAGGTCGGGAGACTCCCATTAAAATATATAATATCGCTAGCACAGGAGCCACCCTATCAATATGAACAACAACAAAATTTACATGACACAAATCAGAATAACATGACTTGTTTTTATAGTTGATAATTGCTCAATGTATCAACATACATACATAATACAAGGACTAATTATATGTACTTGTGTAGACATTGATATACATATGGATACTTAGGTATACATTTCAATACGTATTACGAATTACAAATAAAGCAATTATAAATAAAACAACTGGATTCATAATTTAAAATAACAGTTGTTTGTGTATGTTGAAAAACCATATTTGGTGTAAATTTTATTAATGATAATAATGATGTATTGTTAACTGTCTCAACTATGTTGTGTCTAATGCATTTTTTTGCAAACTCATGTTTGAATCTGGACATACACAGATTATTTCTTTCATTTGTGCCGTGCTGGTGAATATCATAGATGTGTGTGTTTGGAAAAACATTGAAGTACTAGAGTAAAAGATTGTTAGTTAATTTATATTAACATTTTAATTGTTGGATGTCATCCAACTTTAGCAACGAAGTCTTTTAAAAATAGGACTTGTGTGAGCATTATATTTACTTTATTATATTATTCGTATTGCTTTTTTCTGTAATTTGAAAATTTGATGTGCCTGATGACCCCATAAAAGTAAACCATAATTAAGATGAGGGAGAATATGAGCATTGTATATAATATATAATGTATTACGTGATAAAAAGTGTTTAAGTTTATTTTGTATGCCTATTGTTTTATATATTTTATTTGCTATAATTTTTGTTTGTATGACTCTGCCAGATTAAATGGCTATTTATTGTGATGCCTAAAAAATTGAAATCATTTACACATTCAATGTGTGCCCCATCTATTTGTAACACAGGGTATCCTACTTTCTTCTGGGGCATATAAAAAATCATGAATTTAGTCTATGGCATTTAGTGACAGTTTATTAGCTTTCAACCAATTGCTAATATTTGTTAGTTCTTTGTTAATATTTTTACTTTGCATTTGGCCTTCTGAATCATTAAATGTGTTTAGTGTACTAGTAAGGGTGGTGTCGTCAGCATACATTGTGAATTTGGAAAGATCACTAGAAAGTGCTATGTCATTTATATATATAATAAATAAGAGTGGCCCTAAAACTGAACCTTGTGGGACACCAGTATTGATGACTATCTCCTTAGACTTAACATTTTCAATTTCTACGAACTGCTTATGATTTTGTAAATAACTCTTACAAAGGTCCAGAGCCTTGTCATTTAATCCATAGTAATTTAACTCTTTGGGCATGGGTATCAATAAATGGCAAGTTAGATTTTTTTATTCATCTATCTTGTTTAACTTCTTGAGACTGTGAGTCAAATAATTGTACTTATTGTATTTATGCATACAGTGCATTATACCATAAAATGTTCTGATGAAAAATGTAATAGTAGTAGTAATTGCTTCAAATGTAATAGTAACGTAACAGGAATAATTCAGCATGTAATAATAATAGGAAGGAAACAAAGTAATAGTAATATATTACATTGCAATGTAATTGACCCCAGGCAGTATTTTTGCTGTTTCTTACCCAGAATGGTGTCCTTAACCGCCAAGAAAAAATCCTAAGAAATCCTAGTCCGGGAACACCCCTAAAACACAGAAAAGCAAAGTGGCTGCCAAAAATCATATTATTGCTCACAACTGGTTCTAAGTGAGGTAGATTCATGATTTAAAGTATGATTCTAATCAAAAAAGTCTGGCCTTATACATATTTAAATTAATTTTAATATCTCAGTATTACTATTTATTTTTAAAATTTAGAAACAGTATCATGTATTTTAGATATTTATTATATATAGTTTTTATTCATCTTATCAGTATATATAACACGTTTAAACATATTTTTTGTATGATTCCATGTATGTTTTATTATGTGTGTACATGCCTATGAAATTCAAATGTTAGTAATAATAATTATTCCACAATCTCTTGTGCCAGACAATGTGAATGAGTATCTACAAATCTCATCGGCAATGAGCACGGACAAGCAACAGATGCAACGCATAAAGACAGCTTTCGAGAAACGGAACCAAAAGTCTACACAAGTAAGTAACAGTTGTTGTCTGTCAAGGCTTGTGATGCACGTCACTCTTAGATCAAACCTATCCAAACATTTGTTCATATAGCACTTGTGACATATTTTATTCCCTGCGAGCTTGTTTTGATTTCTCTGAATGCTGGTTAGTTCTAAACAGTTTTGAGCAGATTTCAGTTACTATTTCTGCGTAATCGATTAACAGTCTGATCCGAGCAGTGGCACTATAGACAGTAAATATGAACAAGACCATTAGCAGTACAGTCATGTCGGGTTTATCTGTTCTTTGATAATCTGCTCTTTCAGTAAACCAAGTGTGTTATGGGAACAAACTCAGTAAATTGTCAATTGCTTCATTAATTAATTTTTTCATGCTTCCATTTCCACACACTGTTTCACTGAAATAGCAGGCTAAATAACCCTATAGATGCTGTAATAGTATTAATTTAACTGGTTGTTTTAGATCTGTCGAAACTTTAAATGTCAGGTGCACCATTAAAAGAAGCTTTTCTGTTCGGTTAACCAGATTCAGCCCGTGTGGTAATTATTAACAGGGGTTGAATTGGTTGTCTGGAATGTGGGGAAATTGCAATGGCACTGAACAGTGATTATCAGTGATTGCTTTTATTATCACAGCTAATCACATCTGCAATGTTTGTTCTTTGACCAAGATCCTGTCAGTACATGGTCATACATATTCTAAAAATATATGGGTAAACTAAACATCTTTATAGAAAATGGTGATTAAATACGACATTACACAAACATTTTTTTTTTATAGATGTGTATTAGCTGTTTGTGGTAGAGAGATGGACTAGTGTGACAGGGGAACAAGAGAGAGAGCTGTTTGTACTAAAGAGATGCACTAGTGTGACAGAGGAACGAGAGAGAGAGAGCTGTTTGTAATACAGAGATGCACTAGTGTGACAGAGGAATGAGAGAGGGAGCTGTTTGTACTAGAGAGATGCTCTAGTGTGACAGAGGAATGAGAGAGAGAGAGCTGTTTGTACTAGAGAGATGCTCTAGTGTGACAGAGGAATGAGAGAGGGAGCTGTTTGTATTAGAGAGATGCTCTAGTGTGACAGAGGAATGAGAGAGGGAGCTGTTTGTATTAGAGAGATGCTCTAGTGTGACAGAGGAACGAGAGAGAGAGAGAGCTGTTTGTACTAGAGAGATGCACTAGTGTGACAGAGGAACGAGAGATAGAGCTGTTTGTACTAGAGAGATGCACTAGTGTGACAGAGGAACGAGAGAGAGAGAGCTGTTTGTAATAGAGAGATGCTCTAGTGTGACAGAGGAACGAGAGAGGGAGCTGTTTGTAGTAGAGAGATGCACTAGTGTGACAGAGGAACGAGAGAGGGAGCTGTTTGTACTAGAGAGATGCACTAGTGTGACAGAGGAACGAGAGAGGGAGCTGTTTGTACTAGAGAGATGCTCTAGTGTGACAGAGGAACAAGAGGGAGAGCTGTTTGTACTAGAGAGATGCACTAGTGTGACAGAGGAACAAGAGAGAGAGCTGTTTGTACTAGAGAGATGCACTAGTGTGACAGAGGAACGAGAGAGGGAGCTGTTTGTACTAGAGAGATGCACTAGTGTGACAGAGGAACGAGAGAGGGAGCCGTTTGTACTAGAGAGATGCACTAGTGTGACAGAGGAACAAGAGAGAGAGAGAGCTGTTTGTACTAGAGAGATGAACTAGTGTGACTGAGGAACGAGAGAGGGAGCTGTTTGTAGTAGAGAGATGCACTAGTGTGACAGAGGAACGAGAGAGGGAGCTGTTTGTACTAGAGAGATGCACTAGTGTGACGGAGGAACGAGAGAGGGAGCTGTTTGTACTAGACAGATGCTCTAGTGTGACAGAGGAACAAGAGAGAGAGAGCTGTTTGTACTAGAGAGATGCACTAGTGTGACAGAGGAACGAGAGAGGGAGCTGTTTGTAGTAGACAGATGCTCTAGTGTGACAGAGGAACAAGAGAGAGAGCTGTTTGTACTAGAGAGATGCACTGGTATGACAGAGGACCGAGAGAGAGAGAGAGTAAGATATGTGTTGCTTGTTGTGTGTAGGTCATTGATCAGTTGCAACGCAAGCTGGAGAGCTACAAGAAACGCGTACATGAGGTACAAGAGTCGACAGCCTTCAACCCCCGCCACAGGCAGTCAAAAAATGTCTTCAGAGACGTTGGCCAGGGACTCAAGTAAGTTGTCTCAGGCATAGTAGGAAGGCAATGTGACATCTAACTATGATCAAGTTAGCGGATTAATTTACAACCCCTTGGAAGAAATTAATGCCTTTATTCTTTCGAAATTTCCTGCTTGTTAAGGTTTTTATCGGTTTTCAGGTTAAAAATCAATCATTAAATAACGTTAAAGTTACTCATGGCTTCTGTGATTGTTTCATCCCATGCAAACAGTTCACCGAACAGTTGGGCTGGTGTTATACAACTACCGTTGCGAATGACGTCATAATAAACAACATTGATGAATACTCCAGGAAACCATTGTCTGCTTGTGTATGTCTGTATGTAGCGTCTTCTGAAGAATGGGCTGTGTTGCAAGTGAAGTCCTACTAACAGGCTAATGTGATGTCACCAGAGAGTAAATGTGGCCACTCATTAGAAGGTGTGGCCACTCACCTGGGGTGTGGCCATTCATTAGGTGTGACCACTCATAGGAGGGTGTGGTCACTCATAAAAGGGTGTGCCAACACTGGGATGATGTTCTGTCACCAAGCAGTATGGCAGTCATCAGGGGTGTGACCATTGTAAGAGGGTGTGGCCACTCATCAGGAGTGTGACCATTGTAAGAGAGCTTGGCCACTCTTCAGGGGTGACCATTGGAAGAGAATGTGGCCACTCATCAGGGGTGTGACCATTGGAAGAGGGCATGGCCACTCATCAGGGGTGTGACCATTGTAAGAGAGTTTGGCCACTCATCAGGGGTGACCATTGTAATAGGGTGTGGCCACTCATCAGGGGCATGACCATTGTAAGAGGGTATGGCCACTCATCAGGGGCGTGACCATTGTAAGAGGGTGTGGCTACTCATCAGGGGTGTGACCATTGTAAGAGGGTGTGCCCACTCATCAGGGGTGTGACCATTGTAAGAGAGCTTGGCCACTCTTCAGGGGTGACCATTGGAAGAGAGTGTGGCCACTCATCAGGGGTGTGACCATTGGAAGAGGGCATGGCCACTCATCAGGGGTGTGACCATTGTAAGAGAGTTTGGCCACTCATCAGGCGTGACCATTGTAAGAGGGTGTGGCCACTCATCAGGGGTGTGACCATTGTAAGAGGGCATGGCCACTCATCAGGGGTGACCATTGTAAGAGAGTTTGGCCACTCATCAGGCGTGACCATTGTAAGAGGGTGTGGCCACACATCAGGGGTGTGACCATTGTAAGAGGGCATGGCCACTCATCAGGGGTGTGACCATTGTAAGAGAGCTTGGCCACTCTTCAGGGGTGACCATTGGAAGAGAGTGTGGCCACTCATCAGGGGTGTGACCATTGGAAGAGGGCATGGCCACTCATCAGGGGTGTGACCATTGTAAGAGAGTTTGGCCACTCATCAGGCGTGACCATTGTAAGAGGGTGTGGCCACTCATCAGGGGTGTGACCATTGTAAGAGGGCATGGCCACTCATCAGGGGTGTGACCATTGTAAGAGAGCTTGGCCACTCATCAGGGGTGTGACCATTGTAAGAGAACTTGGCCACTCATCAGGGGTGACCATTGTAAGAGGGTGTGGCCACTCATCAGGGGTGTGACCATTGTAAGAGGGCATGGCCACTCATCAGGGGTGTGACCATTGTAAGAGAGCTTGGCCACTCATCAGGAGTGACCATTGTAAGAGGGTGTGGCCACTCATCAGGGGTGTGTCCATTGTAAGAGGGTGTGGCCACTCATCAGGGGTGTGTCCATTGTAAGAGGGCGTGGCCACTCATCAGGGGTGTGACCATTGTAAGAGGGCATGGTTGCTCATTCCAAAGGGTAGTCCTTTATGAGCAGATGTATAATCACACTAGTCTGTTAGGAGAAGTGACTAAAGCATGTGATGGACCACCGTACCTGGTAGTTGTTAGAAACACATGAAACACATACTTTGTGAGATGTTAACTTGTGGCGCGTCCTCTTCCCCTGTAGAGATGTTGGTGCCAACATTAAAGAAGGCATCAGTGGCTTCTCTGGGTAAGTTAACAGTTTTTGTCTCACTCACACGGTATACACTTCACCACTACGTTTATCTCACATTTGCACATAGGAATGATAGAATACATTAAAGAACATAGGCTAAGCCATTACACTGTTATAGATTTGTAGTTACTCTGTATATTAGAGCTGTAGTGATACACAAAGACACGATATGTATTGGGATATTTGTGTTACGAAACGTATCACAATACTTGTATAACGATGCATAGTTTTAGATTTGGACAATTTACTACTTACCTGTCCTTATTATTGTGGCTTTATTTTTCGTTCTTACCTCATTTTATCCATTACCAAATGTTCATTCCTTCATACGGCTTCACCTGGGTTATAGAAAGGGAATGTGATTATGAATAACTGTGTTTTATGGCACTTTGGTGGTCTCACTAATGCTGCGAATTGCAGTGGCAACAGAAATGTGCCCTATACAATACTATTTGATGATCATATGACTTTGACTTTTTGATTTTGTAAGTTTACCAATGCATGCTTTTGACAATTTTCAATGTGATAACACCTTGGAAAAATTTGTTTGCAGGTATTGTATCAGTGTAAAATGTAAAATATATTGCTTCGTTAAAAAAAGTATAGAACAGCCCTAACTGTGTATAAATAGCAGTAGTACTAAGACCATATCTTGTCAGCAGTGTTTTGTACACAGGTGTATCTGGGCATGCCTACTTATGTCAGTCAATAAAGCTGCTGCTGAAATATTCACTTGTAGAAATTAACGTAGCATGACTTGCTTGCTGGTTGTACCTCTCCTTACTAGTTTCTTACCTGACACGGTGCTTTTGTAGTTTAGACCCACATCCCAATTTAATCTTTTAAACAGTCACATGAGTTGCCAAACATCTGCACATCTGTCTGCCATACATATACTCAGGTCATGTGATCAAAAAGTACCTAGTTTACATATAACATACACAATTTTCAAAGACTCGAACACATTTGAGCTCTTACACAAAGCAATACACATAGCTTTATAGAATCCTATACGGTGTCACCACTGGTAGTCTAGACAATCATACTTTAGACATTTAATATTTATAAACATACCTGTTATATTGATGAAAATGTAAATCTTCATTATACGTATAGATGTAAATCATGTTAAATGTGTTGTTATAACTTCTGGCAGATCTAACCAGTGATTGGCTAGAATGTTAATAGCGACATCATGTGGGAATGCATGAAGTTTTGAAAAAAAATAGTTTTGATGTTTTGTAAATTATTATTGTTAAAAGTAGGCAAATGTAATTACTATATCACATGACCTGTATATATGTGTGTGTGTGTGTGTGTGTGTGTGTGTGTGTGTGTGTGTGTGTGTGTGTGTGTGTGTGTGTGTGTGTGTGTGTGTGTGTGTGTGTGTGTGTGTGTGTGTGTGTGTGTGTGTGTGTGTGTGTGTGTGTGTGTGTGTGTGTGTGTGTGTGTGTAAAGTATACAGATGTGGAGAGGTTTGGTGTAATTACTATATCACATGACCTGTGTATATATGTATAGTATATAGATGTGGAGAGGTTTAGTGTAATTACTATATCACATGACCTGTGTATATATGTAAAGTGTATAGATGTGGAGAGGTTGGTGTATGTCTTTGTAATGGTTAATTTGGGCTGTTGGCCCAAACGTAGCACCCACCACACTTCTGCACCCACCACACTTCTGCACCCACCACACTTCTACACCCACCACACTTCTACACCCACCACACTTCTACACCCACCACACTTCTGCACCCACCACACTTCTACACCCACCACACTTCTGCACCCACCACACTTCTACACCCACCACACTTCTACACCCACCACACTTCTTCACCCACCACACTTCTACACCCACCACACTTCTACATCCACCACACTTCTGCACCCACCACACTTCTACACCCACCACACTTCTACACCCACCACACTTCTACACCCACCACACTTCTACACCCACCACACTTCTACACCCACCACACTTCTACACCCACCACACTTCTACACCCAGCACACTTCTGCACCCACCACACTTCTGCACCCACCACACTTCTACACCCACCACACTTCTGCACCCACCACACTTCTGCACCCACCACACTTCTACACCCACCACACTTCTACATCCACCACACTTCTGCACCCACCACACTTCTGCACCCACCACACTTCTGCACCCACCACACTTCTGCACCCACCACACTTCTGCACCCACCACACTTCTACACCCACCACACTTCTGCACCCACCACACTTCTGCACCCACCACACTTCTACACCCACCACACTTCTACACCCACCACACTTCTTCACCCACCACACTTCTACACCCACCACACTTCTACATCCACCACACTTCTGCACCCACCACACTTCTACACCCACCACACTTCTACACCCACCACACTTCTACACCCACCACACTTCTACACCCACCACACTTCTACACCCACCACACTTCTACACCCACCACACTTCTACACCCACCACACTTCTACACCCACCACACTTCTACACCCACCACACTTCTACACCCACCACACTTCTGCACCCACCACACTTCTGCACCCACCACACTTCTTCACCCACCACACTTCTACACCCACCACACTTCTACATCCACCACACTTCTGCACCCACCACACTTCTACACCCACCACACTTCTACACCACCACACTTCTGCACCCACCACACTTCTGCACCCACCACACTTCTGCACCCACCACACTTCTACACCCACCACACTTCTACACCCACCACACTTCTACACCCACCACACTTCTACACCCACCACACTTCTGCACCCACCACACTTCTACACCCACCACACTTCTGCACCCACCACACTTCTACACCCACCACACTTCTGCACCCACCACACTTCTACACCCACCACACTTCTTCACCCACAACACTTCTACACCCACCACACTTCTACATCCACCACACTTCTGCACCCACCACACTTCTGCACCCACCACACTTCTGCACCCACCACACTTCTGCACCCACCACACTTCTGCACCCACCACACTTCTACACCCACCACACTTCTACACCCACCACACTTCTACACCCACCACACTTCTGCACCCACCACACTTCTGCACCCACCACACTTCTTCACCCACCACACTTCTACACCCACCACACTTCTACATCCACCACACTTCTGCACCCACCACACTTCTGCACCCACCACACTTCTACACCCACCACACTTCTACACCCACCACACTTCTACACCCACCACACTTCTACACCCACCACACTTCTACACCCACCACACTTCTACACCCACCACACTTCTACACCCACCACACTTCTGCACCCACCACACTTCTACACCCACCACACTTCTACACCCACCACACTTCTACACCCACCACACTTCTGCACCCACCACACTTCTGCACCCACCACACTTCTACACCCACCACACTTCTACACCCACCACACTTCTACACCCACCACACTTCTGCACCCACCACACTTCTGCACCCACCACACTTCTGCACCCACCACACTTCTGCACCCACCACACTTCTACACCCACCACACTTCTACACCCACCACACTTCTACACCCACCACACTTCTGCACCCACCACACTTCTACACCCACCACACTTCTGCACCCACCACACTTCTGCACCCACCACACTTCTGCACCCACCACACTTCTGCACCCACCACACTTCTACACCCACCACACTTCTACACCCACCACACTTCTACACCCACCACACTTCTGCACCCACCACACTTCTGCACCCACCACACTTCTTCACCCACCACACTTCTACACCCACCACACTTCTACATCCACCACACTTCTGCACCCACCACACTTCTGCACCCACCACACTTCTACACCCACCACACTTCTACACCCACCACACTTCTACACCCACCACACTTCTACACCCACCACACTTCTACACCCACCACACTTCTACACCCACCACACTTCTACACCCACCACACTTCTGCACCCACCACACTTCTACACCCACCACACTTCTACACCCACCACACTTCTACACCCACCACACTTCTGCACCCACCACACTTCTGCACCCACCACACTTCTGCACCCACCACACTTCTGCACCCACCACACTTCTGCACCCACCACACTTCTGCACCCACCACACTTCTACACCCACCACACTTCTACACCCACCACACTTCTGCACCCACCACACTTCTACACCCACCACACTTCTGCACCCACCACACTTCTACACCCACCACACTTCTGCACCCACCAAACTTCTACACCCACCACACTTATACACCCACCACACTTCTTCACCCACCACACTTCTACACCCACCACACTTCTACATCCACCACACTTCTACACCCACCACACTTCTACACCCACCACACTTCTACACCCACCACACTTCTACACCCACCACACTTCTACACCCACCACACTTCTACACCCACCACACTTCTACACCCACCACACTTCTACACCCACCACACTTCTACACCCACCACACTTCTACACCCACCACACTTCTGCACCCACCACACTTCTACACCCACCACACTTCTGCACCCACCACACTTCTGCACCCACCACACTTCTACACCCACCACACTTCTACACCCACCACACTTCTGCACCCACCACACTTCTGCACCCACCACACTTCTGCACCCACCACACTTCTGCACCCACCACACTTCTGCACCCACCATACTTCTGCACCCACCACACTTCTACACCCACCACACTTCTACACCCACCACACTTCTACACCCACCACACTTCTGCACCCACCACACTTCTGCACCCACCACACTTCTGCACCCACAACACTTCTGCACCCACCACACTTCTGCACCCACCACACTTCTGCACCCACCACACTTCTGCACCCACCACACTTCTGCACCCACCACACTTCTGTACCCACCACACTTCTGCAGCCACCACACTTCTACACCCACCACACTTCTGCACCCAGCACACTTCTGCACCCACCACACTTCTACACCCACCACACTTCTGCACCCACCACACTTCTGCACCCACCACACTTCTACACCCACCACACTTCTGCACCCACCACACTTCTACACCCACCATACTTCTGCACCCACCCCACTTCTACACCCACCACACTTCTGCACCCACCACACTTCTACACCCACCACACTTCTACACCCACCACACTTCTACACCCACCACACTTCTGCACCCACCACACTTCTGCACCCACCACACTTCTACACCCACCATTGTAGCACAGCACAAAACAGTAAAAATTTCCTGTTGTTTTAGGTAGTCTTTTGCAACTTGATGTTAAAAGGATCAATGTTACAACATGGTGTCGACAAAAGTAGATATATATAATCTTAGCATTAGTTCTCATTTGTTTAAATTCACTTTCTAAACATTCAAACTAAATAGTTATCTTTGGAATTCAGTCAGCTCACTTTATGTTTGTAAAGTTGATATGTCGTGTAATTAGTAATTTTCTAACAATCAATATCATATTCAAAAGTCAAACCTAAAATCTATCCCAGAATTCAGGGTTAGTGTGATTGACAGGTGAGAATACACTGCCGGGCCACCTAGTGAGTGTTGAATACACTGACTGGTCACCTAGTGAGTGTTGAATACACTGACGGGCCACCTAGTGAGCGTTGAATGCACAGACTGGCCACATAGTGAGTTTTGAACACACTGATATGCCACCTAGTGAGTGTTGAATGCACGGACTGGCCACCTAGTGAGTTTTGAACACACTGACGGGCTACCTAGTGAACTTTGAATGCAGGGACTGGCCACCTAGTGAGCGTTAAACGCATGGACTGGCCACCTAGTGAGCGTTGAATACACTGACTGGTCACCTAGTGAGTGTTGAATACACTGATGGGCCACCTAGTGAGTGTTGAATACACTGACTGGCCACCTAGTGAGTTTTGAACGCACTGACGGGCCACCTAAAGAGTGTTGTGTGCAGGATCTATGTGGTTAGTGTTTTAGCTCTTGTAGGCTCTACGGTGATTAGTGTCAGCTCTTTTAGGCTTTACAGTTGTTAGTGTCCTGGGTCTTGTAGGCTCCACAATGGTTGGTGTCCTGTTTCTTTTCAGCTCTACATTGTTTAGTGTCCTGGTTCTTTTAAGTTCTTCATTGTTAGTGTCCTGGGGCCGGTTTCATGAAGCGTTCTTAAACTACGCAATTACTTAGCGTTACGCACTTGCGTAAACTCCTATGTTTGCGTAGCTAAGTATTTGCGTAAAATTAAGCAAGTCCGGTTTCATGGAGCCTGTCTGACCTATTTCTTAGCTAAGAACGAGCGTTAAGCTGTCACGTGGTTAGATGAATACTAATCAGTGGGTATTCCCAAGAATTCCCCTTCCCATAGTTCTGTGCAAAAAATTCGTAACCGTGATTACTTCCGTCGGCATCTTTTTATATCAACACTGCAGACGACAACATGGCAACAGTACAGCAGGAACATGTGAAGCGTGAGCGGAAAGACAATTTTGCCCACGAAGAAATCGCATGCTTACTTGAGCAATATTCGGAAAATGCATCCATACTACAGTGCAAGCTGAGCAATACTGTTTCAAATCTACGAAAGAAGCAGATTTGGAACAGTATTGCTACGACCGTGAATTCTTGTCGACCGTCGTCTTGTCGACGATCGTGCCAATAATATAAACATGCCGTTTAAAAAAAAATCTGAAGAAACATTTGTAAAAGATATTCTTATTGTAATGTCTTATCACTTAATTGTGTCAGATCGCCGACAACTACTTGAAAACACCCACAGGCAAAGAATCGCAAAGCGATTAGTATTTGTAGTGTTGCTGTTAATGAACCCTTCCGAGAAACTACCGCGATGTCGTCACCGATTAAATCGACTAAATGCATGATGTTATGCTGACGAAAACGATACCTGTCGAACAATTCGACGTCGTCGTACAAATCAAAAGGATGTGTCGTATCTCGAAACACTCTTTCTCGACGCAAGGCTCTTCTTACTGTTTCATTTAAACGATGTACTGGCCGTAGAGCAGCAATTTTTAAGAACAACTTAGTGGAGTTACGCCATGGAGGTAGGTGTCGTAGACTAAGTACGGTTTACTAAGTATTGCGTAAACTAAGAAGACGCCATGAAACGCATATTTTACTAAGACAATCATCTTAGCACTAAGTAATCGTTCTTAGCGGCTAAGTACGCTTCATGAAACCGGCCCCTGGTTCTTTTTACGCTCTACATTGGTTAGTATCCTGAGTTTTGTAGGCGCTAAATTGGTTAGTGTCCTAAGTATTGTAGGCTCTACATTGGTGTTTTCCTACTTTTCTCAGCAGAAGGACAACTGCTGTTGCCCGTCTCTGGAAATGTAAACGTTGGTTTGTTTCCTTGCAGCGGTGTTGTTGGCAACATCCGCGGCGTGCGAGAGTAAGTGACGTACCCACAATTCCCTGGGCCATCCCATTCTCATCAATAGTATGAATCATAACATTGATCTTTTTAGCGTAAAATTGCTGACTCGTTCAACTATTCATGTTAAAAATGGATGCATTCATTGTTGTTATTGTTGCATGAACATATTGCACATTGTTGTTGTATGAACATATGCACATTGTTGTTGCTGTATGAACATATTGCAAATGTAAGTACATGTTACACATCCTGGCATAAAAGCTTGTTCCCAATGCATATGCTATGTCTTTGTAATAGCAGAACAGTAATACAGTGTAACCTCACTATTGAGGTCACCATCGGGACTGCCAAAGTGATCTGAATAGCAAGATGACCATATTAGCAGGATTCATCTCCTATATACTCCACACTTGTATGATTGGAACCACACTTATATGATTGTAACCTCACTTGTATGATTGTAACCACACTTGTATGATTGGAACCACACTTATATGATTGTAACCTCACTTGTATGATTGTAACCACACTTGTATAATTGTAACCACACTTATATGATTGTAACCACACTTGTATGATTGTAACCACACTTGTATGATTGTAACCTCACTTGTATGATTGTAACCACACTTGTATGATTGTAACCTCACTTGTATGATTGTAACCACACTTATATGATTGTAACCTCACTTGTATGATTGTAACCACACTTGTATGATTGGAACCACACTTGTATGATTGTAACCACACTTGTATGATTGTAACCACACTTGTATGATTGGAACCACACTTGTATGATTGTAACCACACTTGTATGATTGTAACCACACTTGTATGATTGTAACCTCACTTGTATAATTGTAACCTCACTTGTATGATTGTAACCTCACTTGTATGATTGTAACCACACTTGTATGATTGTAACCTCACTTGTATGATTGTAACCACACTTGTATGATTGGAACCACACTTGTATAATTGTAACCACACTTGTATGATTGTAACCACACTTGTATGATTGTAACCACACTTGTATGATTTTAACCACACTTGTATGATTGTAACCACACTTGTATGATTGTAACCACACTTGTATGATTGTAACCACACTTGTATGATTGGAACCACACTTGTATGATTGTAACCACACTTGTATGATTGTAACCACACTTGTATGATTGGAACCACACTTGTATGATTGTAACCACACTTGTATGATTTTAACCACACTTGTATGATTGGAACCACACTTGTATAATTGTAACCTCACTTGTATGATTGTAACCTCACTTGTATGATTGTAACCACACTTGTATGATTGTAACCTCACTTGTATGATTGTAACCACACTTGTATGATTGGAACCACACTTGTATGATTGTAACCACACTTGTATGATTGTAACCTCACTTGTGTGATTGTAACCACACTTGTATGATTGTAACCACACTTGTATGATTTTAACCACACTTGTATGATTGTAACCACACTTGTATGATTGTAACCACACTTGTATGATTGTAACCACATTTGTATGATTTTAACCACACTTGTATGATTGGAACCACACTTGTATGATTGTAACCACACTTGTATGATTGTAACCACACTTGTATGATTGTAACCACACTTGTATGATTGTAACCACACTTGTATGATTGTAACCACACTTGTATGATTGTAACCACATTTGTATGATTTTAACCACACTTGTATGATTGGAACCACACTTGTATGATTGTAACCACACTTGTATGATTGTAACCACACTTGTATGATTTTAACCACACTTGTATGATTTTAACCACACTTGTATGATTGTAACCACACTTGTATGATTGTAACCACACTTGTATGATTTTAACCACACTTGTATGGTGTTAACCACACTTGTATGGTGTTAACCACACTTACGATGTTTCACAAATATTGGTAAAAGTTTACAGTGAGTTAACATCTTCAGAGAAGATAATGATGTTTCTGATCACGATTGGTGGATCCAGTGTCTGATGTTACTGTCTAAATTATGAGCTTAACCTCAGTCAAGATTTACAGAATGATTATTAACGGACAGTTTGCTGAATTGGATGTCTTGAAAATTGCAATCTCGTTAAACATCATTGGGACACAGGTTTTGGCTTATTTAAAAAAATAAGGCAGACATTTTATAAATAAATGTTAATGAGGAACTGACATAAGTTTAACATATTTCACTGTGTTACATGTTATAGTTGCATCTCACTAACATCATGTACACATCTATGGATAGATACATTGGTATATGTTTTTATACATACCGTATTCGTTTTATTAATCGTACAGTACGCTTAGCAAATATTTGAGACATGGAAATATGTCAAACTTTGTGTTCCAATAAGCGTACAGGTTTGCACCCATTTCCTTTGGTTCCTGTGGTTCCTGAGTTCAGCCATCTCAGCAGACATGACTGGCAAGCGATTTATGCATTTCACATATGAGCAACAGAATACCAGAACACTGTAAAAAGTGATCATTTAGGTGGACCTTTTGATGTTGTTTCATCACCAAGCTTTGACTCTAGTGTGATATTGGTAGAAATAAAAACACAATGATGAATTCAACAGTCAAGTTTGACATTAACATTACTGTCACGGCATCGGATGCTGATAAAAGGGGGTGTACGCTAATTAGGGCATGTACGCTTAATAGAATGAATACAGTATATCACATAATGCAAACATTAGAACATTTTCATTCAATTATTCATTATTGTACTACAAACAAGCACACTGCCGCATACACTCTAGCTACAACTACAGCTACACTTATAAAGAGATAGACACTGTATTAAAAGAAAATATATACAAAGAGAGACCAAACATAATTTGAAATAATGAGTGGCATCTACGACTGACATTTTTGTCATAATACGAATTACTGACCCTTTTTCTGTTGTTTCTGTTCTACTACTTTTATATTATGTATTCTGAGTTCAGTTTAATTATGTTCGAAGTATATACAATATATGTATATATAATGGTTTGTATTGTAAGGTACATTTAAAAAACTTAAAAAAAGCGAAAATACTTTCACTGGCAGGGTTGAAAGCATCAATTCCTTTTTTTTGCATTTTTAGGAACATAAACAGTTTACTACCAGTGAGTAATGCAATTAGAAACTATTACCTTGAAAAAGTATGTTTGAGATGTGTTTGGTATTGAATGGTGGTATGTGATTTGAAACTTAAGTACCTAACTTTGATGTCATCTGTCTGAGAACTTGAATTCATTGAGTGGGTCAATTGAACCACCCATAACTTTGTAATAAGTTGACTTACACAGATGACACTGGTACCATTGTAAAACTTAAATGTTGTCCTTTAACATGACGTCACATAAGTGACACTCCATGTCACCAAAATGTAGCTCTAGGTCTGAACCGTCATGATGTGTCACATGTATACTTGTCTATGGCACAATGTGTAATTTCAATTGAGATATTTGACATCAACTAAACTTCTTGTTGTTCTTAGATTTCAAGTTGTTTCGTCTTATCCGGGTGGATATGTGAATGTGTTGTTTTGTGTCGGCAGGTCACTGGTCAGTAAGCCGAAGGACCTTGTCTCGCTTGTCAAGAACAAGTTCAGCAGCGCAGATAATATTAACTCATTAAGTGAGTGAGAGCAATAATTGTACATGTGATGATTAAATTAATTGATGCTACAATGATGTTAACTGGTTAACTGATGCATTGCAAGTTGGGGGTTCCATGAATCTAGTGGTAATACATATATTTAAAAATTTCCAGTTTATTTATTTTGCAGCAGATTGCACAACTTAATTGCGTTTTCATGCCAATGATGGGGCATAGTTTTTTTTCTTCGAGCATTCTTTCTATGTCTTTTCTCTGTATTTTCTTTACCAAGCCAAATGTAAACATAACTAGGCAGCAAGGACTAGATGTAGTTACTGTCTGCTGATATGTATTGTTCTTCCAGAAGATGATGCAGGTTCGACTGAAGAACCAGATAAAGCGAGCCACCCAGGCAGCAACACGTTGCCTGCTGGGTAAGTCTGCACATGTGACACAGTCGCTTGTAACTGGAAGATGTGTACCATGTTCTTGGTCAAGATATATATATATCACAGTCTTGATCATTGACGTTTTTGGAGATTGGCAGTTTTTTTAACTGCACATGTGTGAACATGGAACTGTTTTGAAGCTTGATTTCATCCACCTCTGTCAGACAGGTGGTTTTGAGCAAAGATATCTGACTTCACAGAATGTTGTTTAGTTTTTATCATTTTTCAAGACGTCTTTCCTCGCCCAAAACCACCTTATCTGTCAGAGGAGAATTGTAGCTAATGATTCATAACATTTTCATGATCACACATACAGTTGTTAGCTCAGAATAATTTTCAAGGATGCATGCCCCTCTATCACACTAGAAACATACATTGCCATGGTAACACACTAGCAAATGAACCCATATTCCACAGGTCATGTACTATTCATTTAGCTAATTAGTACCGGTACACCAAATTTGGTTTAAGATATGTTCAATATTAACAGAGATATGATCTATGGCCATTTTTGGGTAGTGACTATCTTTATGCGTTTATCATAGAGTAACACTTTTGTGGCCAGAATTTCAACAAAATATACGATGGAATGCACGAATGCACCACGTGTTCAACATCCATTTCTGATGGCTTGACAGAGTGTTTGTTAGGCAACATGTCACATGATGAATAGGTCAGTTTTACCCCAGATACTTTGCGTAGAACCAAAATGAACCGATCTTCGAACAGGTCAATGAGAAACACAAAGTCAGTTGTAGGCCCTATAACAGGAAGATTTATATCATGTTCATGATTATGTGAAACACAAAGTCTGCTACAGCAGTAAGATTTGTGTCATGATCTCTGTAATGTGAAATGCAAAATCAAATAGAACTCGTACTCTGACATGTTAGCAGTAATAGATTACATTTGTGGTGTCACCTCCCCGGCTCTGCTCACTGGCCATTTCTCTGCAGGTTCAAGTATGGGTCAGATGACGAGGCATCCAGCATGACCTCGGGGTCAATAGGTCGGAGTGGCACACGGAGCACCCCGCCCCAGGCTGGCATTAGTACGACATCTCATCTTATGGAGTTGTCTCCCACCGACCTTGGCCCTATTATCACCGACCTTCACAACGTACAAGAGGTACAGACTGACCTTCAGCAAGAGCTGCAGAGTCTCAAGGTCAGTGGAAGGTCAAAGCAATCTTGTCTGTTGCGTTAACCGAAATCACCCTCACGAGCCATGAAAGAAGAGTATTAGCAGGAAGTTCACTGAATCAGTTGCACTTCATCCCACTTGCTGTTTTCATTGTGAACTGTGTAGCCGCAACAAACATCAAATTACAAAATACAATGATAATTCAAGGAAATTGCTGTTAACCCCTCCTGCCTCTGCCATTAGAGGATGGTTAGTTAAAACATTGCATTCTCAATTGACACAACCCAATTTCAAAACTTGGGCAATTTCATTCACTCCACGTTGCCTCAGGTCACTCAGCCGTTTACATGAGTACATGTCTGTTTAGCAGTGGAGGATATTTGTGTACAAATATACTTCTCAAGTAATATCAGTGTGGCTGTAAATGCTTCCCAGAAAGTCAATATGGGGTTCAAATGAACAGATCTGCCAGGCAGGGTAAAGTATAAAGCGCTTTGAGCAGTCCTAAGTACTCGGTACCATGCTGTAAGAACATACCTTCTACCTTTGTGAAGGCTTGGTAAAGACTTAGTGTGACCTGTGTGCAGAGTCAGATGCAGAGGGACTACAACTTCATGAAGCAGGCGTTGGACGAGGAACGTTATCGCAGCGAGCGCCTCGAAGAGCAGATCAATGACCTCACAGAGCTGCACCAGCACGAGGTCACCAACCTCAGACAGGTCAGTGTCAGCACAAGGTCACCAACCTCAGACAGGTCAGTGTCAGCACAATGTCACCAACCTCAGACGGGTCAGTGTCAGCATGAGGTCACCAAGCTTAAGCAGGTCACTGGCAGCATAAGGTCACCAAACTCATATAGGTCTGTGTCAGCATGAGGTCACCAACTTCAGACAGGTCAGTGTCAGCACGAGGTCATCAACGTCAGACAGGTTAGTGTTTCCTTGTTTCAACACGAGGTCACCAACCTCAGATAGGTCAGTGTGTCAGCAACAATTTATACTTCCAAAACTGACAATGCAAATGTTTTTAAGTTGATATTAATATGTGGGCCATCAACTCTTCAACAGGACCACCAACTTGAGAGAGTTGTAGATCCTGCTGACCACCAAGTTTATGACTGAGATGTAGAAGACAGTCAGTGTTGTTGCTGTAGACACCATAGTGTTGATGGTTGATGTTGTTGTGTACGACTGGGACCTTGTTGCAGGAGATGTCAGGCATTGAAGAGAAGATGGAGTATCAGCTGGATGAACGCACACGCGACTTACAAGAAGCGCTAGAGAACTGTCAGACAAGGGTTGGTCTACTTTGATTATGCTGCTACTGCAGCCTTCTGATTTTCGATTCAGACTCATTTCATGGAACGTTATTCCTGTACCTGGTATCCACCGTGACATGTTAGCTTGTTAGTACAGATTTATTGTTATCGAAACCACCAAACAAATTATCAAGTTTTTTTACCAGATCTTGTTAATATTTGGAAGAATAAATAACAGTAGCGATCTGTCTTCATATGCTACTAGTAAAGGGGTGACCGGGCAGTGCTTGTGCAATGTACGTTGCATTGGTGTAAACATGTTCCCGGTGTTTCAGCCCTGTTGCGCCTCGTCATAAGAGACCTTTAGTTATTTTGCTGGTAAATGTAGATTACAAAAACAATCGGTTGCTCCACCAGTTTTCATTACTAGCTTTTGAACATAATTACCATGTTAGTTACAGCACAGTGTGTTCACATGATAATTTGCCCTACAGACATGATAATTTGCCCTACAGACATGCATTTCTAACAAAACTGTGTATATGCATATAATGTATAAAGATAATCAGTGTCACTATTATTATTGTATATATAAACTTTGTTTGGCATTCAGCAGGAATTAATTTGCATTGAAGGTGTGTGACAATTGATAATATTTTATGTAAATGCAATGAACAGTGGCCAATGTTGAGGGAGTTTCTTGGCCATTTTAAACTTATAACATTACAGATTGGGGGGTTACCGCTTTTCAAAACACAGGTTTTAGTGGAATGCCATACAGACTGATGGAGTGGTCGTCTTCAAGGGGTGGTCATTTCTTTTGTCCTACTATATAGTGTTTCATCAGTGTTATCGTTTGTGTGTTTCAGATAACCAAGATGGAGTTGCAGCTGCAACAGCAACGTCTCATCTCGATGGAAGGCATCGAGAACTCAACGTTTCGCGCCCTCGTCACTAAGTTGATCAACGTCGCACTCGCAATGCTCGCCGTCATTCTTGTGTTCGTCTCGACCATTGCAAACTTCGCAACTCCATTTCTCACCAGCAGGTATGTGTTCAACACCAGGGTGTGCTAGGGTACGGGGAGGCTATTGGGGATAGTTTTTTGTTGCTATAGTATTGCGCTAGTGTCATGACTATCGTGATATTTTTGCGGAGTAGTGAACGTCCAGTAAAAGCAATCCCAAGATCTATTTTATGAATGGTGAATCTGTGAATGGCACCATTAAAGTCAATGTTCGGTGATGATAGGTAGGTAAATAAGAAAAATTACAAAATTAAATTTAAAAAGCATGTTTAGGTAGACTATTTTTGTGTGGCATGTTGACTTGCTGCTCGCTTTGGCAACTGTAGTTACTGTTGTTAGTTTTTTGTAATATCAGTGATAAATATTGATAGTGAAATTTACAACTATAGGCACATCCACTATTGATAATTTGAGGTATTGTTACACCCCCAATGTATACAGTTATCATCATCTAATCATCTAAAGGACTTGTGCCGTGAATGTCTTCAATTGTGTCTAAGTTGCGTAAACTTTATTCAAGTTTGGCAATAGGATTGTAACAACACAGTACCTTCACAATGTGTATACCGATGAGTACTTAAATTAAAACGGCTCTGGTTCGTTCAAGTCTGGTTGCTTTGTCATCACCTGTTGTATTTTGTAAATACTAGCATCAGAATGGTACATTGTGGTGCATTTGGAAGTTTTGGCTGTGTGGAACCAAACCCATTCAGTTAAGTTCACATTGTCTCTCGTATTTGAGATGCCCCCCATCATTCCTCCGTAGTTTGACATGCCCCCTGTGTTGTAGGTTGCGAGGTGCCACTACGTTCTTCTTTCTTGTTATCATGATCTCCCTCTACCGCAACCGCGAGCTAGTCATGCACCTGGTGGGGCGCTTCACGGACGTGCACGGCCTCGAGATGTACCAGCGTGTCACCCCCTCCGCTCACCAGGAAGAGTCAACAGAACGCACGCCCTCTGACGCCTACAGATAATGACACGTGCGCACAGGTGGAGTCACAACGACACTTCGTGTTTGCATAGTGTTGGCAGTGGTGCAGAAGTTGTCGCCATTTAACGTAGCAGTGACACGTCAGCCATGTGTCATCATTTAATGTACTGGTGATGCATTGGATGCATGACATCATTTAACATAGCGGTGACGCGTCGGATACATGACATCATTTAGCGGTGAGCGTCGGCTGCGTGACATCATTTAACGTAGCGGTGACAGCTGCATATGGTCATTTAACGTAGTGGTAATGCGTCGTCTGCGTGATGTCATTTAATGTAGTGGTGACGCGTCATCTGCATGACTTCATTTAATGTAGTGGTGACGCGTTGGCTGCAGGGGACATGTCGGCTGCTCTCCAGTGGTGCACTCAGACATGGAGAGTGTGACGCTGCTGTGGAAACATTTCGGATTTTGTTGATTCTCTCTCAGTACGGTGTGGCCACATCAGCTCAGAGTCAATCAAGTGTACAGTGTTACAATCTGGTGGCAGTGGTTTGGTTGTCGCTACGTTTTGCAATAAAACCTGACCTCAGTGGTGCCACGCAGCGAGTTCAAATGATGGTTACGTGATTGGCAAATGAAGTGCCACACCATATTTTCAGGTGATGGATGGTGGTTTGAACTAATACTAAACGCTAGATGTTTTATGAGTTTGCCAGCTTATGATGCGACCCCCTAAGCTGCAGTCTGTAACATCTACATTAGATGTGGTCAGGACAAGCATGTGGATAACAACGTGTACATATTTTATGTGCGAATTCCCACAGATGACTTTGACATTGTGCCAACATGCAACGTTGTCAGTTGCATAAGACTGCAAGACTGTTATTTTTGAAGTTGCACCAATCTGTGATGTCAGCAATCTGATTTTGCTCTAGTTTAATATTGTACCATGGTGCTGTTGGTTTTACGTTGCATCAAACTGTGATGTCACAGTATGATATTGCACCAAGTTTGTCCTAAACTGTTGCTGTTAGTTTTAAGTTGCGCCAAGTTGCAGTGTTAGAAATAAGCAACATCATCTGATTTGCCAAATATGTGCGTGGTTCGTTTTCTCCACAAAAATATTTTACATGCAATTTGATTGTTCTAGAAACAAATAATTGAGGGATATCTTCTGTGTGACTGAAGACACTTTTGTAGATTTTGTTTTGGTAAACACATAAAAAAGTAGGAGTAGTTTCGGTTAGTGTCAAATATGTTGAAAAGAAACTACGAGTATGGTTGCCAGTTTCAATGTATACTGGTCGGAAGCAATTCTGCTGCACATAATATAAAATATTGTTTTAAAAAAAACCTGGACAAACTCTTGCACAAGGATCCATATTATAAATATCTAACAATTATTTCTTACATTTTATGCAAACCAATTGTTGAAGAAGTTGTTTTGAATGAAGTACTTTTGATTATTGAACAACGAAAACCATTTCGCAAAAAGATGCTGGTGCCATCAACTTTGTTGTCTGTGGAAAGGCCATGTAAATAACATCTGATAAATGCAGGGTCAGTTGTTACTTGTATGTCTGTCATAGAAATCTTCCACGTTCTATTGTTCATCACATATATTTTACCAACCTGATCATTCATAGTTTAATTGAACAAAACATCACTATCTCGGCTATTTCCACTAGCGTTTTCATGACCACAGGGAAGTTGCATCCCTAGAGCAAGATACAGCGATATGTTAATAACAGATTTTCGGCATGCAATGGAATGTAACTGAATCGGTTATGAGAGTATCCATGATGGTAGTAATTTGGCTGTAGTTGCATCGTGTGCATTCATGCAACGTTGCCACATCCTTGTAGTGTGTGGTGTTCTGTGGACATATTAAGGATATCATTTCCCAGTCTCTGTATGTTCCAGTGCACACGCAGGTTTCTGTATATTTTATAAAGAGCTGTTACAAATATGGACATGGAAATTTATTATATTATCGTATTGTATGCTGGACAGGTCTACAGCTGCACGAGTAGAGTGGAACTTTGAAAATATGACCACGTTTGGGACATGTCAAAAAGTGTCTTAATTCTTAGGAGGTTCTTGTTCTGAATTGTCTGTCCGGTGGATAAATATCAGTATCTGTCGGTTTAGGGACTGTGAAGTATTGGATGCATATATGAGATGTTCATAATATTTTGGTGGTCATTAGGTGGAGCTAAATTATGCAAGGTTTTGGCAGCAGACCTGCACTATTGTGGCTTGTCAAACTTAACTCATTTTCAAACTTCGTTGTACAAAACAGCCAAGTTTTTGAAAACTGTAAAAATATATATTTAATTTGGCACAAAGTTGTAAAATATCCAGTAAGTCACTGTTCGCTTATGTCACAATCAAAATCATGCATGAGACCTCCATCAAGTTTTGCCTTGCCAACCATTTTCACAATTTTTATAAGTAATATATATGTGTATTATATTACTTTGATGGCATCTGTTAGATGAATCTTTCTTGTTTACAGTTCATATTTTGCTGTATATTTTTGTCATAAATAAAAACATCTGCGGCCATAATATCAACAAAATACCCGATGGAATGTGTGAACACTCCACGTGTTTGACGTCCTTTTTATGGCATCACAGACCTTATTGCTAGGGAACAAGCCATGTGATGGAATGGTCGCTTCTTCCCAAGCTCAGGGTGTCACCATTCATAAATCTTAGAAGTAAATTGCCGTGAAATGCAAAAAACCACTACATAAGTAAGTACACTTGAACATTTTAAAGTCATCCCAGTTGACTTGAACTGCACAGTAATGTTATTGTAAATGCTTATTTGATGATGCTTTGCAGGGTAGCAGGGGTGGAGAGTGAATGCTCTGATTGGAGATCAAAGGGCACTGGATGCTAAGATCTGTGATAAAATCAGCAGCAGTCATTTTATACCAAAGGCGAAGTCATTGCACTACGTACCAGCACAGGGTCAGGTGTTTCATACCGATGGTGCACATCAGTTTCTTGACATTATCATTGCTATTTATAATAATGTGGTAGGAAATTGCATGTTGAATTGTTACAATTCGTGAGTACAGTTAAACAGAAATAAATGTACATTTTAATTTCTCTTCGACTCTGTGGTTTTTTCTCAGATCATAATAATACTGAATGTATAACTTGTAAATGAATGTTTAATTTCTAAACGCAAACACACATGTATAATGTATAACAGTGATCTTGGCTTTTCGCGATCTCGGCCCGAGTGATCTCGGCCTGTTTCGGCGAAGTCGGTCAGTGACCTCGGCCTGTGTGGCTGTGAACTCGGCCTGTATTGCCAGTGATCTCGGCCTGTTTGGGGGAGTGTTGCTGACCAAAAACGATAGCAATATGTGTGCGGCAGCGAATTCGGCCTGTGCGGTAGTGAACTAGGGCAGTATAGCCAGTGATCTTGGCCTGTTTGGGTGATGTTAGCCAGCGTTTTTTTTTATTATGATAACTGCTACATAATGTCCAATATTGCATGGTTGATATGCCTTGTTTTTGACAGCGATCTGTTTTTTGTCGGGTTATTTATGTGCGGCAGCGAACTCGGTCTATATAGCCAATGGCCGCAGCGGTTGCTGTTTAAGTGATGTTAGCCAGATATTTGTTGTGTGTATAGTGATGTATAATTTAGTTTTGTTTAGTTATTTATGTATGCAATTCGACATTATCATTCTGCATGATGTGTATTTTAGTTCCATCTTTTCTTGGTCTTGTCACCCATAACATGCTATTTGTTGGCACTTTTTGGAGTGTAACATAAATAAATGTAATTTTCGTTATTCGTGTGCATAAAGTGTATATACATACACTGTATATATGCATCGGAACTGAGGGCTCAGTTGGAGTTTTTGGTGAGCCTCGATCAATGGGAGGCATAGTTTAAAGGTTTTGGTGAGCTACATTCACCAAACCTATTGGAGATATTGTTGCTAAACACGGCATGGACCATCACTGTTATGACTTATGCTGACGACATTCAAATCTACCTCACGGTTGAACGAGATGAATCAACTGTGGCGGCACTGGCTAAGGTGGAACTGTGTGTTGCGGAAGTGGCTGCATGGTTGACTAAAAACCAGTTAAAACTTAACACAGAGAAATCGAAGGCGATCGGTTTTTTCCAGCGAAGAAATACGACTGTCTGCCTGCCAATGACGTATACATCACAGTAGCCGGCCATCGAATTCAACCATCATCGTGCGTGCGCAGTTTGGGTGTGCTATCTGATAGCAACCTGAAAATGGAACAGTAGATTGCCAACACTGAAAAGTTGCTACTATCATATTAGAAACATTGGGCGAATTCGGCCACATCTGACGGAAGAATCATGCAAGACACTTGTTCACGCACTAGTGACATCCCGTTTAGATTATGGGAATGCACTTCTTTATGGTCTCCCACACACGGTGATGCAACGTCTACAAAGGATGCAGCACTGTGCTGCTCGCCTAATTACTCGCACGAGGAAATACGAACACATCACGCCCGTGTTGCAGTGTTTACACTGGCTACCCGTTCATTCGAGACCGACCTACAAAGTGCTGCTGTTTACGTATTGAGCCTCGCCTTTTGTTCGTACTGGCCTTACAAACTGTTACTCGTGGTGATCACCGTTTCGCGGTTTGCTCGGCGATTCTATGGAACAATTTGCATCCTACGCTCAGGACAGCAACATCACTACAAGTGTTTAAAACATTTTTGAAGACTCACCTTTTTAAACAAGCGTTTTTATGATTCTCCGACGAAGACATTTTATGTGCTTTCTTTTGATAAATATATTTTTATTTTAATAGTTTCGTAGCATATGTATGGTTATTCTTCTTGTATAAATGAATGCATTTAAAGTAGTTTTTAAGAATGCCTTAATATTTTTATTTATTTAAAAGTTTTTTAATTATCTCTTTTTAAAATTGTTTTCTTGGTAAGTAATGTTATATTTTTTACATATTTCTTTCTTTTTATGTAAAATACTACTATATACGTGTGCATGTAAAGCGCCGGAGAGCAATTTTAATTGATCGGGCGCCACATAAGTACTTTTATTATTTATAGCTTCAGCTCTCCAATATTAAAAACGTTCCGACGCCTATCGTGTGGCACAATGTTCCGACTAGGATTCGGGGCTAGTTTGCAGAAGACACAAGGCATAATGAAGAAAGTTCGTATTTTATTAAACAACAATTCCCTATGACACAATGCAAACATTTTGTGACGTAACAAAAATGTTGTGATGTAACAATGACAACGATCACGATACCTATTTAATCCAGAGTACAATCTAAAATATGAATGTGTGAGTGGGTGCGTGCGTGCGTGCGTTGAAGCGTCGTCAGTTGAGCTGCTGTCTTGCTGGTGCGTTATAGGACTGTGGTACTCAGTGCATCACCGGGCCATGCAGTCTGGTAAATGTCTTAAGCAGCTGCATTGCTGTCTTATCCCCAGCTTTGTGCAAGTCCCATTGTAATTATTGTTTTTCTGATTGATCCAGTTGTCCAATCCCCAGCAACCCGTCTCGTAGCCCATTCGATCTGACCAATCATCTTTATAGACCACGTGGACCCCTATCTCGGCCCTTTTGAATAGGCCTTAAACAGATTAGTGAATTACATAAACACCCACCAGGGCGTTTGATTTAATATTATTTGTTATAAACTCGCAGAACCTTTGCCACTTGTTTACTCACTTTCATATTCAGTGTGACAGCTTGAGTATTTCCCACCAGATGTGTTTTGCCCCACTAGTACATGATCATTTTGCCCCACACTTCAAACAATTACATCAATATTACTTTATCTTATTGCATGCGTCCGCAACATTCACAACATGTGACCCCTTTCATACGATCTGTACGAATAGGGAACTGTCAACAATTGTTTGCAACTCGTAAGAGTACTAATGTAACAATGTGTTATCTTATATTAGCAAGTTTAAATTTGTTAGTTAAAGTTTCTTGTTGGCAGATAATGCAGCTTCCGTATCATGGACAAGTGTCCTACGCACAACGTTCTATACAACTCAGTTATATAGATTAATTATTTGTTGTTCTATATGTCCGAGCATATCGACGTCAGTTTTGCATTTTCGGAATTCAACTGGTATAGGTTAGCTATTGGCCCATTGTGGTGGTCTTTGGTTTTAGAGGTCTTTTTTACTTTCACCCGGGATCGGTGGGGTGGGGATAGTGTGTGCAAATGTGCAGTTAAATAAAAAAAATTGCTAAATGTGCACATCATAGGGCAATTTAATTCGGTGGTATATTTCTTGCAGTTCGTAATGTACGCTGACCTGAAAACAATTTGACGCGCAAGATCCGCTCAGTTCCATCCATTCATAGCATTGGTGGCATTGCAAGAAACGGAGTACGCCCCACGGATTTCTTTTGTAGGTACTCGCCAACATCAAAGGGAGGCATTTCTCAATACTACATATGTGCAGTGCATTGGTTAAATTAATGCATTTTATACAATGGGTTGCTGTGAATAACAAACTCAACTCCCTATTCACAACAGTGGTCGCAATGATTTGGGCTGTTATGCTCATGAAAACATTGTATAGAACAAAGACTGAGCAGTTGGCTTTGTTGTGTTCTCAAGCAACTGCCAGTTATTACCATATCTCGGTATTTTGAATTTACTATATGTTAGCATGTGTTTTGGAATGGTAACGTCACATTGGCAGTGTTAACACAACTCTATTAATAAATCTAGTCCCATAAAATATACTTATCAGATAATCTTTTTGTGTTATACACTTTTTTCTGAGGGGATAAATTTATGTGTTCCTTTAATTTTATACTTTCTGTACTATAACTCCTACATTTGAGGATTATACATCTGTGTGAAGTTGTACATTCGTATTGCTTGAAACGTTACGCCTGCGCACTTGTAGTTTGAATGTTCATTGTGTTGATTTAAAATTATAATGTCTTGTAATAGTTCAGCAGTTTTGTGTGTATGTTATATTCGTGCTTGGAATTCACTAGCACATGTGTGGTACCGTACGTGTCATACATGTGTGGTACCGTACGTGTCATACATGTGTGGTACCGTACGTGTCATACATGTGTGGTACCGTACGTGTCATACATGTGTGGTACCGTGCGTGTCATACATGTGTGGTATAGTACGTATCATACATGTGTGGTACCGTACGTGTCATACATGTTTTCTGTTTCCGATCAAATGTTCTGATATGTTATAGTAACAGTTGGGGAATAGTAAACAAGTCGACCTTGCATACACTGATTACACAGTTCAAACAAAGTACCTGCTCTGTAAAACAATAGACGACTAGCAAGCCAATTGCCGTGGCTTCCACACGTTTTAACGAATCAAAGACAAACAACATGAAGGTATCTACTTAATAAAGCAATGCAAGAGTAGACATCTGATTACTGCCTCAACACATTCTCACACCACACAAATCAAAAACAAACAACATGAAGTAATCTGCCAAACGAACGGACACAAATCAAAGATAGACAACATGAAACGCTAACTAAGGAAGATTATGAATCAAATTACCATGGCATCTACCCTTTCTAACGTAGATGTAATATTGTAAAGCTGAGTATTGTGTATTGTAATAATACATTGCATGGTTACGTAATTGTGACTTTAGCAATAACAACAATAGCATAAAATGGTTTTCCAAAAAATCAATATAAATTGGAAAGACAACTACAAAAACAAAACCTTGAGACAGCTTCAATGCTCACACTTGGACAACTATTGACCGTTCATGAGGTATAGTACCTATACAGTAAGGTAAGAACTAAGAATAAGATCACGACACATCTTTACTGCATTGCAAGTTATTTATTGTAACATGCAGATGGATACAACTTAATTATTTCTGGTTAGCATCACTCACTCAAAAAGGCCGGGATCACTGCCGGACAAGCCGAGGTCACTGGCCGAGTTCGCCAAAACAGGCCGATCGAATTCACTCGGCCCGAGATCTCAAAAGACCGAGATCACTGACACTGTGTACCGCAATATTTAAACCATTAAACTCGCTAACATCACAGCCATGCGATACCCCACGATATATATATATATATATATATATCGCTTAATATTACAACTTTAGTGCTTGATTATTTCGGACCGGCTTAAATAGGCTTCTTTTTTTAAACAAATCTCAGGGACAGCTTAATCTGATATATGCATGCAATTTTACAGGGGTTTCTGTATTGAATGCGATATCTAACATACTAGGGTCTAGGTCTAGTCTAGGACTAGGTATAATTGCGGAAATTGCCCCACCTTCCCCTGTTTATTTTAGAACAATGTCGATAAAAGTTTTAAAACGTCGACTATTTTGGTTGATAAAAACCCATCACTGACACCTCCCTAAATTTATTGTCGTAAAGCGGACGTCTATAAAGCGAACGTCTACGTATTTGTAATAAAATAACTAAATAAAAACGTATTGCGTGTTGCGAAAATATTCGGTTACTGTTAGAATATTGCCGATGTCGATGACGTGTCCCAGGGTTAGCATTTGGTTCCGATGTAATCGCTAGGTGGAACCGCCGATAATATTTTGTTTACATTTAGATTTGACATGTTCGGCAATATTGAAAGTTTTCGTTCATACTGTCACCAGTTATATTTGTAATAATATGCTAATTATACAAAAATTATTAAAATATGTATCAATTTATAATTAAGTTTAAAGAGACAGCGTTGGCATTTCTGAAATACGTTTCCGAGGGTTCCGTTCCACATGTAAGTTTCCGTAGTGTAGTGGTTATCACGTTCGCCTAACACGCGAAAGGTCCTGGGTTCGAAACCCAGCGGAAACATATACTATTTTTATAACAAAAGAATGAATTTTCCATGAAATTGTTTTATTTGATATTAGATTGTTGGCCTAATTTATACACGAAGTTATATTATTCTAATGACGAGATCTGTAAATGCGTTATCATCCCTAGGATGATAGCATTGTGGCCCTAATATCGTTCCATAAGCGCAAAGTGTTGCCGCTATGCCTATGGAGTCAACAAAATAATAATAACAATTTATTTCTTATATAGCGCCCCATCCAAATCATTGTTCTGGGGCGCTTTACAATGGTTAATGTAAATAAATAACATCATACGATGTATAGTTAAAAAAAACTATGCAATCATTACTACTAAGTAAAATCAACTATTGCTTGGGTTTGCTTATCCATTTCCGGACGTTGCAGCCTTGATGGATTGTCTATAGACAGCTCTTTCGTTTGCCAGTCTCCCCACTCGCCAGACGTCGGCTCCCATCCACACCTCTATGTCCTTCCCCCATTGTCTCCTAGGTCTTCCTCTGCTTCTGCTGCCTTCCACTTTTCCTTCCATTATTAGTCTCTCTATAGAGACTGATGCCGTTTCACATGGCCGAAATAACTTAGTTTCTGTTTCTTTACAAAGTTCAATAAAGTCCCGGGTATAACACCAAGCTCATCTGCGATGGATTCGTTAGTTCTGCGTTCAGTCCACGAAACTCGTAATATCTTTCTATAACACTTGTTTTCGAATGCATTTATACGTTTAGTAATGTTCTTATTAAGAGTCCAGGTTTCGCATCCATGTGTAGCCGTTGGAAATATGCAGACTCGGATAATTCGTAGTTTCATATCTTTGTTCGTTGCTTTCCACAGCTTCTTCATCTCCGTCAACTTTTTACTCGCCATTGCCAACCTCCGCTTGATCTCTTTCGTCCCATTTCCATCCGCTTCTATCAGTGACCCCAGATATTCAAAACTTTCCACTCGTTCTATTTCCTCGCCATCTACTGTGACTTCTGATGGTTCTCGACATCCCTTCACATCCATATTCTTAGTCTTCGTTACGTTTAGTTTCAATCCTTTCATCTCGCTGTGCTCTTTAACTGTAGTTATCAGTTTATCCAATCCTTCTTTTGTATCGGATATTAACGCTGTGTCATCGGCACATCTCAATTCATATATATCCTGTCCATTCACTTTCAGTCCATTAAACAACTTGCTTCTCGTGTCAGTCTCGATTTCTCTCATGATATTCTCTGTGTATAGACTGAATAGGTGGGGGGGGGGGGGGGGGGGGGGACAAAATGCACCCCTGTCTCACTACTTTGCCGACACTGGGAACCAATCTGTGGTACCACACTCTAATCTCACTGCAGACTGCTGTCCAACATATAAATTTTGGATAAGTGATGTAATTTTCTGGTCATATCCCATGCGTATCAAGGTTTTTCAGAGTTGTTGATGACTAACATTATCAAAAGCTTTTGAATAATCTATGAAACAGATCCTAAGGTCATGATTGAATTCTCTGCATTTCTGAATTAACATCTTCAGGTTGAAAATGTGATCTCTTGTTCCTCTTCCAGTCCGGAAACCAGCTTGTGTTCTGTTGACTTCACATTCAAATTTTGTTGTGATTCTCTTCATTATGATTTTTAGCATAGTTTGCTCGCATGCCTGATGAGGGATATAGTCCTGTGGTTTGAGCATTCTTGTATGTCACCTTTTTTCGGTATTTGTATAAGGATGGCTCGTTTCCAGTCCATGGGCCATGTTCCACTTCTCCATATTTTCTTGCATAATGTGTGATATATATCCACGCCTGCTTCTCCACTTGCTCTTATTAGCTCTGCAGTGATGTTATCAGTGCCAGGTGATTTTCCGTCTTTTAATAATAATAATAATAATAATAAGATAACTTCTATTGCGCCTAAATCCTTGGAAACCAAGCTCAGAGGCGCATCAAAACAAAAGGGTTGGTCAATCTCAAAGTCCATAAGTAGTTTTCCAGTTGTCAACAGATGGGTCAAGGCGCTAGGGAGCTAAGGTGGATAAGCAAGGTTGTAAAGATACGTTTTTAAATGACGACGGAATTTTGTAATATTTTCAACTGATCTAACACTAAGAGGAAGCATATTCCAAAGAGTTGGTGCAGCAACAGAAAAAGCCCTAGTTCCAATGTTAGTGTTGGCTCTAGGAACAAAAAGTAGGTCAGAACTAGATGATCGAAGCTGGATAGATTTTCTTACAGGAGTAAGCAATAAATGCAAATAAGATGGTTGCTTATTGGACAGTGCCTGATATGTAATGGTACAGATCTTAAAAATTATACGATATCGTACAGGAAGCCAATGTAAAGACTTCAAAAGTGGCACAGAGCGAGAAAAACGAGGAGATCTTGTAACTACTCTTGCTAGACAATTTTGGACACGCTGAAGTTTTGTGATATCCTTGCTAGCGATATTATAAAGGAGGGAATTGCAATAGTCAATTCTGCTGCTAACAAGCGCTGTTGCAATAGTCTTAGCAACAGAAAATGACATATACCGGCGAATACGGCGAAGATCACGAATATGATAAAAACAGCAGCGACATGTTTGAGATATATGTTGTCGGAAATTGAAGTTTCTATCAAAGATTACTCCTAGATTACGCACCGAGGTTTTAGACTTTTTATTGCCCACTCCACCTCTGAACGCAAAGGCTCAAGTTCATCTTCTGGTTCTGTCTGTCTCTGCCTTCATCCATGTCTACCTCTTCTGTTTCTTCTTTCTTAAACATGCTTTCACAATATTGCTTCCATCTTTCAAGTATGTCATCGCTTTCTTTCAGAGTCATTCCCGTTTCATCTTTAATAACGCCAAGTCTAGGTTTGAACGACTGTGTCATAGACTTGATTTCCTCGAACATACTGCGACTATCGTTCCTTCTCATACATAGTTCTATCTTTTCCCATTTCTTCTCTAGATATTTCTTCTTGTTTTCCTTACACATTCGTTTAATTATCTTGCACTTCTCTCTGTATTTCTCATGATAATTCTCACTCATTTCTTTGTTCTTCTTTAACTCTTTCCTTTCGTCAATCATCTGCAGTGTGTCTTAGCTTATCCATGGTTGATTTTGTCTCCTCTTTTTAGTGAAGTGTTTGTCAGCTGATTCCATAATGATGTTCCTAATTTCTACTGCCAACTCTTCTGGTTCCTTCTCGTCAGCCACTGTCTGTAATACTCCGAAACGGTTCATAACCTCTACTCAGTATCCTTTTGTAATACCACTGACGTCATACCTCACTATCTCTTTCCCTCTCTTCATCTTTCTTAATTTTATCGCAATCTTGGCACTTAGCAATTCATGGTTAGAGCCACAATCGGCTCCCGGTAATGTTTTTGCATTAAACACAGACGTCCTCCATCGTTTTGGTATCAGTATAAAGTCGATTTGATTTCTGTTCCGACCATCTGGTGTTGTCCAAGTGTACAGTCTTCTTTGATGTTGTTTGAAGAAAGTATTAGTGATCATCAGTTCATTCTCTATGATAAACTCAACAAGTCTATCTCCTCTCCCATTTCTCTCGCCTAGTCCATATTTCCCGATATTTCCATTTTCTTCTTCGTTTTGACAACTGCAAACGTTTGCATTTAAATCGCCCATCTGTACTACCATGTCTCTCCTGCTTACCTCGTCAACTGTTCGTCGCAGTGTGTCAAAAAACGTTTCTGTTACATCGTCGTCTGCTGTGTTTGTTGGTGCATAAATTTGAATACATGTTATATTCGTGGGTTTTGCTCGTATTCGTATGGTAATAATTCTGTCATTGACCGGATTATATCCTAATAGTGCATTTTAAGTTTTCTTTGACAGATAGAACGCAACACCCTTCATCCCTGACTTAGTTGCTCCTGAGTATATAAACTTTCCTCCTGAATCCGGCTCCGCAATCCCTAATATATCTACCCCATATCTTTCTGCTTCCGATGTTACCATTTGTGGTGTTCCATGACTCATTTTTCTTATGTTCCATGTTGCCACACGGATTTTCCCTTTTTGCTTTTTGTTGCTGGTTTTACCTCCCGCACAGTCGGGCATACTACCGTCATCAGCTCTGGCGTTACTTCCAACATCTCCAAGCTCTTCCCCAGTTTGTGTCGTCCTATCCAGCCTGGGGGGCTCACCACTAGGACCTCTCTTACTGTGTGTATTCTCCATCAAGGTTTCTTGGGCTAATACAGCGGTAGTTGCTCACTGCTTTCCGCTGGTTTGTGTATTGTTAACTCCATTATTCCTTGACTAAAAAGTCTTGCACCGTAGGACAGCGGGTCACCGGTCCTTCCACATGCATCTTGGTAGGTACCTCGCAGCCTGGTGAAAGGCTGTTGCTGTTTTGCATTTGTAGCCGGGGGTGTAGCCGCCTACTCCTCCGAGACAGTCTTTGTGTACTGAGGGCAGATGTCCCTCGACTCAATAGGCATTAGCCTACAAGCCTTACTCATGTAGTTTTGCTGGTCAGCCGAGACCATTGCCCGGGGTGTGGGCACTGCCGTACACTAGCAGTTCCTAGGAGCCATACATGAGCTAGATAGACTGTGGGAACCAGTGGTTAGAGCCTCCACAGAAGTGGAGCGGCTGCCCATTACCAAAGGGACTATCCCTCCAGGTTCTACCCTACACCCCAAAAATCAGCTATACTATTTTATTGTTTTAATGGCTTGCATAATTGTGTTTATTTATATATTTTAAAATCAACTAAACTGTCTTAAAATATATAAATAAACACAATTATGCAAGCCATTAAAACAATAAAATAGATTAATTATAATACTAAATTAATTAAAATAAAGGTATGAATAATTATGATCATCGATCATCGAAGGTTAAACTAATTGTTTTGAAAAGATGCGTCTTCAGTGCCAGTTTAAACTGATTGACATTAGTGCATTGGCGCACTGTAAGTGGTAGTTGATTCCATGCTCTTGGAGCTGCATAAGAGAATGCTCGTTCGCCGATTTTAGTTTGGGTAGTGGTTAGTTTAAGGAGTAGCTGATCGGAGGAGCGTAGACAGCGTGTCGGGCGATACGGAGAGAGAAGTGCTGATAGATATGGAGGTGCGAGCCCATGAAGGCATTTGAAAGTGAGAAGTAGGATCTTGAAAATAATGCGACTCTTCACAGGAAGCCAGTGCAGCTCCAAAAGTACTCACGCACGCACGCACGCACGCACGCTCGCTCGCACGCATGCCTGTTTCGGAGGAAGATCGTGGATAGCTCTATCTTTCTGCGTGAAGAACTGCTTCCGAGCATTGTTGGCACATCTCTGGCTGCTGGTATGGTCATATATAACAAGACTACAAATCAGTCCAATGGACACAGCCAAAACATGCGGACTCTGGGTTGCAGCCAAGTCACAAAATGCTGGCGTGACATCGTAATTAGCATTCTACGTGTCATATGCAGCCCTTTTGCTTCTTCCTCCGAAACACGACACCGTGTAGCAACTAATGAAGGCATGGAACATTGGCAAGGCGACACAATGGTCAGTAGGTCTACCCAGTGCGTTGAGCATCTTGTGGGCTGGCAAGAACCGGAAGCTCTTCCCAGCAACAAGGGCAATTCACAGCTCGTTGATGTTGGGGCGCTGATGTCACTGCAAGCACTACGACATCCGAGTGTGAATTGACACAGTGCCATATAGGGCCTACCCTTGTTTCACTGCATCTTCCAGGTGGAGAAGGAATATTGTTTGTTCGTCTCCTTGTGCTAATACCTATAACCAATACCTGATACCTCACGGGGCTGAGTACCCAGTGCCTAAGGGTGGTGTGTGTTGGTGACTTGTTTGTTGGTGGCAGTCGGTGTTTAACTAGTTGCTAGGGACGAAAACAGCTCGACCTTGTTTTCATCATCAATGTGGAGAAACTGTATTGTCAGTTTTCAGGAACTGCGCTGGATGGATCATGCACCTCTGCAAAAAGGTAAGTTATTTAGCCAGAGGCGTAGCAGTGCTATCGAAACTGGTCCGGCCCGACGGGAGATAGTTTAACACAGTGGTGCAATTTGGTTCATTTTATAGCAATTGCTTAGTCTTATAAATAACTATAGTTCCCATCTTATTTACTTGCATCATACTATTCTGATATAGCTTCCACCAATATCTGCGCTGGTATGACCAACATTAATTAGGCTAATTGGCTCACTAGCATCAGTAGCAGTTGTTGGTGTGAAGGCAGGGATCCCAAATATGCTAACATATTAGGTGTCACATTTACCACATGTGGAATATTATGGAACTTAGATGTGTATCCAGCACTTGTCGATCAAAATGACAGCCATTGAAACTAGTAACAGTTTTGAATTCGTCTTTGTATGCATCTCCACCAGCCGCCGCCGACAAGTTCATGTATCTACTGTCGATGCGATTCCAAACCTATCTTTAAATAACGACAAAGTGGGATGGCGAGCCCCACAGTATAGTGGCTGTGTATCGATGTTTTGATATCTGGAAGTGTGGGCTGGGGGCTGGGGGCTGGGGGGGGGGGGGGTTAGGGGTTGGGGGCTGGGGGCTGGGGCTACTTATCTGCGTCTCGGTAGTGTTTGTTCGTCAATGTATCTCTCTTCCGCCTAACTGATGACATTAGCCAAAATCAAGTCAAATTCTGATCTAAAGGTATTCATAGGCAATAGTACATAGACGTCTACATGTAACTGACTGTCCCTCAGAGTGACCATTCAAGGTCTTCTCCTAATGCTATTTGCTTACACATGTTTACAAAGGTTTACACATTCACACAAAGCAAGGACGTAAAGGTAATACAATTTCACCGTATGATAATGAACACCTCGGATACATGTTTTCATTCTTTTTGTTTTAACAGATGTCCAGAGACCTTGCATTTCCATAATTCTTTCAGAGAGGTGTAAATTGTTGTGATGCTACACATGTATTGCTGATGCTCGAAAGGTCCACTGCGTAGGACACAATGAATGAATGCCTCCTGGGTATGATTCATAACTTTCTTGTTTCAACTGCTCTTTAATTTGCTGTGATTGGTATGAGGGATTTCTTGACAAGTTCTTAATTTCATATGTGGTATGCAGTGCTTCTTTCTTTATCTTTACTCTCCTGGTGCAATACGCACAGGTCAGATATAAGAATGTCCGACTGTCCGTTGCAATAACATTGCAAGGTATCAGAGCGTTCTAATTTATGAAACCATTAACATCTTTGTCGGCCTCAAGTTTATCGCGTACCCATCTTATGTAAATGACAAGCTGTTCATGGTTCGACAAGTCACTCGATCGTTTCCACAAGGAGCTAGCAATTTATTGCAAGGTTGTTATACCCATGACCTGCAACATGTTATTTTGCATTTCGGCACTTGCGTATTTACATGTCTTTTCTTATTATTATTATGCTAACAAAAATGTTAACCTATATCACACGTGATCGCAGGTAAAATTAACAGGCGCGCAACTGCAAATACCAAACTTGTTATGGGCTAGCGCCCTAATTTATTATCAGTTGCATCATTCCTATTGGTAAAACCCCATGATATGCAATGCTCTCCTACAACGATGAAATTAGATTGTGGTAGTATGCTGTAATATAAACGTGGAATAATAATTACCTTGTCATGAAACAACGCAACTGTATGGCCATTGCCGTCGATCAAACCACGCAACTTAAAAGCTTATGAATACAAGCTTTGCTTTTCCAAAATTTTCCCTAACCCTACCATTTAGGGAATGTGACTTTTTTGGTTAAAGGGTATCATCTCAGCATCTGGTAGTTTTTGTGCCACCTTCAACTAAATCCCTGCTCCCTTGGACATTCGATCATGTGCTACTACTTTGTAGTTTCGATCGTTGCGAATTAAAGCAAACTTTATAGGTACGGCCAATTTGGCCGTGAACTATTGGATAATCTCTAATTAAGTCACTGCGGCCAGTTGCCAGGGCACCGCGGCAAATGGCTGCGCGGCCGCCGCAAAATTAAAAGCCTGGAAAAAAAGTGGTCTGGCCATGGCCGGTACGGCCGGAGCGGTTCCTACGCCTATGGTAGCGCAGTATCCGGTCCTCGGGAGAGCTGAAAGCGCTTTACACTTGACTCCATAGCAGACCTGTTCAGTCGAACACCATCTCGACTTATCTGGGAAGGGTTCAGCCATGCTGCAATTAATGCGCGAAGACCATTCGTACATAACTATCCTCCACTGCCTGTCTGTGGCCAGGTAATCATTCAGAGCTGCAGTGTTCTTCGTCAGGCCCACAGTCCCACCGACGCCTTTCACAGAACCATTAATGCTCATGGGCTTGGTCAGTTGCAGAGAACACATGTGTCGTCTTCTTCACGGCAATGGTTCCTGTGAGAAACTCTGCACAGGCATCAGGATGGTTGTCTTCCATAGTAACCACGTCACGCAAATATACATGTACACATCTGGCATAATGGATGTGACCCAAGGAACCATCTTGGTCAAATATGTAGAGCCGGAAGTCTCTTTCTCGTATCGTTCTCGCATAGCTCATCACCTTCTCCCGTTCCAGCTGCAGGACGATGGACCAACACTGGAAGTGGGGACATGTTTCAGCTCTCATTGTCAGTACAACAGTCTTCCAATGACATCAAATTGCATCCCTCATCCAAGGTATTGTTGAACTCAATATATGCCTTCTCCTGGGGTAGGTACAGACTACTTGCGGTGATCTGATGAACAGGTCGGGTGCATGTCACGTGGGATGATTTTAGAGAAGAATTTGCTGTCGCAGAAACGAATATGCTGCTCTTTGCTACAGTAGTAGACTGTGCTCTTAACATGTGACACACTAAACTTTTGGGCATTAAAACTAAGTGGGAACTGCCACATATGGCATAGAACGTTTCTGCTGTGGACTATTTGCTGACAACTAACATGTCACAAAAACATTGGATCAAGCATTAGTATTATAATTTTGACACAATACCACATAATTGTTAGCTTTTACGACGTGTTGTGGGTAATATAAACATTAACAAGATGAAAATAAGAAAGAAGGAAATTAGTTTTGCCACTCCTACAATGGATTAAGTACAAGAGGTTATAGGGGGTCAGTGTAAGAAAGGAAGCAATGGCGGCCATTTAAAAAAATAGCTGACATTTTATAAAATGGCCGCTATTTTGGAAAACATGGCAGATACGAATATTTGAAATAGCCTCACTCATAAACCTACATTTTAACACCACAGTTACGCCTGTAGGTAAGTTTACAGTTATCAGAGCAAGATTCATTGACGTAGCATAATTGTTTTATTGCCTCAGAATCAAGGACCAGCTTCACGAGGCATTTGTACAATGTAATACAATAATAATATTATTATTATGAATATTAAAAAGTATGATACCTGTAATCACAATACTTAGGAAGTGTAGAATCTAGACATATAAATAATATAATTTATGCAATTAAAAATTAAATCGAGTAACTAAATGGTAAATAATTTAAACGAAATAGAGACGTATATGAAATCCAATTTCGGGTCGCGACCGGTGCTCTAGTCTAGACCAACATACGGGCTGTTCTGTGCATATACATACCCTATTGTGACGTTAGTCTCGATCATCCTACCTCTCACTAGTCTCGTGAGATCACTGCTGATCTCGCGTGTCTTCTCAAAGACAGCCATTTTGACATACATATGCGTTTGTCTCATTCTCTCATAATATATTACTGTTACAAGTGTATAACACAACATGATGTCAGAAGTTTACCGTCAGTACGTGCCTGAGTAAGTGAACGTTACGCTAAGCTGCTGCTGCTTCGCTGTCAAAGCTTCGCTGTCACTGCTTCGCTGAACTTTGATTGATTGAACATTACCGCTTCGCTACTAACGCTTCGCTAGTGCTGCTACGCTGCTTCACATGTGCTACTGCCAATGACTTGTCGCTTTGCATACTGAACTTTTGGAGATGGCGCAGTCATTCCACGTATCTCCGCCTGATCCCTTTGTGTTCACAAAGCCCAACGAGTGGCCAAAGTGGATCAGGCGTTTTGAGCGGTTTCGGCTGGCTTCTGCTCTGAATGAGAAGAGTGAAGCCATGCAGGTGAACGCATTGGTTTACGCCATGGGCGATGAAGCCGATGATATTATGGCCGGCTTTGGCTTAACAGCTGAAGAAAGGGAGCGGTATGAGGTGGTGAAGTCAAAGTTTGATTCACACTTCATAGTTCGTCGGAACACGATTTTCGAGCGGGCTAAGTTCAACCGAAGATGTCAGGAGGAGGGGGAGATGGTGGACGCCTTCATCACGGCTCTCTTCTGCCTGGCCGAGTTCTGCGATTACGGTCAATTGAACGACGAGATGATAAGAGACAAGATTGTCGTGGGAATCAGAGACACGACGCTCTCGCTGAAACTTCAGCTAGACGCTGAGCTTACGCTGAAGCGAGCAATCGACATGGCACGTCAGAATGAGGCGGCCAAGCGAGAGCAGGCGATGCTTCGCAACTTTGCTTCCTCTTCAACAAGGACGAGTGTGGACTTCGTCAAGTCAAAGAAGAAAGTTAGCGGCGGCACGAGACAGAAGACCAACAGGCCTCAAGGAGGTCAGACGCAGGCCACGACCACGAAGACGTCGCGCAAGTGCGAGTTCTGTGGACGGTCGTCTCATCAGAGAGCAGTCTGTCCGGCGAGAGAAGCCACATGCTTCAGGTGCCACCGCAGTGGTCATTTTTCAACTGTATGTAGGTCATCAAAGGCCGTCGATACAGTCAGCCGAGACGACGAGGAGGGGTATTCCTTCCTTGGAGAGGTGACGAAAGGTGATCAGCCGTGGTCATCAACGATCAGCCTCGAGGTGATAAAGACGAAACAAAGAGTCGACGTGTGCTTCAAGCTCGACACGGGTGCAGACGTCACTGTGATTTCGGCTGCCGACTACCGACGGGCAGGAAGTCCGTCTCTGGAGATGACGTCGAAGACGCTGGTGGGCGCGAACGAAATGGTTCTAAAAGCCCAGGGCAAGTTCGTCGGCAAGCTGTCGCGTGACGGCTCAGTAGTCGATGAGGACGTTTACGTCATCAGTGGCCAACGACGGTCACTTCTCAGTCGACGTGTCTGCCAGATGCTCGATCTCGTACGACGTGTGGCGGTCGACTCGGTCGAAGCGGCCGACGTTATCAGACAAGACAACCCGAAATTGTTTGTAGGGTTGGGTCGCATGCGTGGCGACTACAACATCCAGTTACGCGAGGGGGCGGTCCCATTTGCGTTGTCGACGCCGCGACGGGTGTCGATTCCTCTGCTCGAGACGGTTCGACAGGAGCTGCAGCGAATGGAAGACACAGGTGTCATCAGGCGAGTCGAGGCGCCCACAGACTGGTGCGCCGGCATGGTAGTGGTAGCCAAACCGAAGGCAACTACTACGTCGTCAGATGGAGTCGTGACGCACAAAGTGCGTATCTGTGTCGACCTGACACATCTCAACGAGAGTGTCAGACGTGAAAAGCATGATCTGCCCTCAGTCGACCAGACGCTTGGCCGACTGGCTAGGGCGAAAGTTTTCACAAAGTTGGATGCCAACTCGGGGTTTTGGCAAATTCCCCTGTCGCCAAACTGTCAGGAGCTGACGACGTTCATAACGCCGTTTGGGCGGTATTGCTTCAGAAGGCTACCGTTCGGCATAACGTCAGCCCCTGAGCACTTCCAGAAGCGCATGAGTGCGGTTCTTGACGGCTTGAGCGGGATGTTGTGTATGATGGATGATATCGTCATCTTCGGCGCGTCATCAGAGGAGCACGACACACGAGTGCGGGCAGTATTCAAGCGACTGGCCGACAACGGAGTGACTTTGAACTTTGCTAAATGCGAGTTCAGCAAATCAAGCATCACCTACCTGGGTCACGTCGTGACGGCTGAAGGCATCAAGGCCGATCCTGCCAAGGTGAAGGCCATCACAGAGATGGGTCAGCCTACAGATGTAGGCCACATACGACGTTTCCTCGGCATGGCGAATCAGCTGGGAAAGTTCTCGCCTACGCTGTCATCAGTTACGCAGCCGTTGCGTGATTTGCTACAGAAGGACAGGCAGTGGTTCTGGGGGCCGAGTCAGCAGACGGCTTTCGACGCGGTAAAGGCCGAACTCAGTGCGACGCCAGTGCTGGCGCTATACGACCTGAACAGGACGACGACGGTGTCAGCAGATTGTCATCGTTCGGTCTTGGCGCTGTCCTGCTACAAAGGATCGATGGTACGAACAGGCCAGTGGCGTACGCTTCTCGGGCGATGACGCCGACTGAACAACGATACTCTCAAATCGACAAGGAAGCTCTTGCGACAACGTGGTCACTGGAGCGCTTCCACGATTACCTGTACGGTATGGAGTTTCACGTAGAGACAGACCACAAGCCGCTTGTGACACTCTTAAGCTCGAAGAAGAACTTGGATGAGCTGACTCCACGGATTCAACGCTATCGTATGCGCCTGATGCGTTATACGTACACGATCGAGCACGTGCCGGGGAAGGAGCTGATTACAGCCGATGCTCTGTCGCGAGCCCCGCACGTGAGAGAGCTGACCATCTCGGAACTCCAGTTCGCGGATGAAGTGGCAGCTCACGAAGATTTCGTCGTGGGACAGATCCCGGCGACGGAGAGACGTCTCCAGGAGATCAAGGAACAGCAACAGCGTGACGAGATCTGCAGCCAGGTTCTGCGCTACTGTGCTGAGGGCTGGCCAAGCCACTGTTCTCTGCCGTCGATTCTGAGACCGTACTGGCAGTGTCAACAAGAGCTTACGGTCCACAACGGCATCTTACTCAAGGGAGTACGTCTCGTCATCCCGGTCTCCATGAGACTGGAGATGATAGATCGACTACACGAGGGACACCAGGGAGTAGTCAAGTGTAGGGCGCGAGCACAGGCCTCAGTGTGGTGGCCTGGACTGAGTCGACAACTCGAGGAAGTTGTGAAGAACTGCACGACGTGTGCAAGGGAGAGGCGAAACCCCACTGAACCGATGATCGCGTCGGAATGTCATCTGCGGCCGTGGCAGAAGGTCGGGACGGACATGTTCTTCTTCAGGCGGTCGACCTACTTGTTAGTAGTAGACTACTGTTCCAGCTACGTCGAAGTAGCCAGGCTGGAGACAACAGATTCGTCATCAGTTATTCTTCATCTGAAGTCGATCTTCGCCCGGCATGGCATTCCGGAGACCGTGATCTCCGACAACGGGCCGCAGTATTCATCATTTGAGTCTGCGCGATTCGCGAGAGCGCAGGGCTTTGAACACATCACGAGCAGCCCTCGCTTTCCTCAAAGTAACGGCAAGTCTGAGCGCGTCGTCCAGACTGTCAAGAATCTACTAAAGAAGGCGGTCGACCCGTACGATGCCTTGTTGGCGTACAGATCGACAGCACTAGAGTGCGGCTATTCGCCTGCTGAACTAAGCATGGGCCGACAGCTGCGCACGTTAGTGCCAACGGTGCCTGCGACTCTTCTGCCCCGCTGGGATGAGCCGAGGGGAGAGAGAGAGCGAAGAGAGCTGATGCGTCAGAAGAAGAAAGACGCGTACGACCGATATCATCGCGCGCGACCACTTTCTACTCTTCGGGCCGGCGACCCAGTCTGGGTCGAAGACGCGAACGTCAACGGCACGGTGGTGGGTCCGGCACACACACCTCGGTCGTATGTAGTGCGAACGCCGACGTCCTGCCTAAGAAGAAATCGGCGACATCTGCAGCCGACTCCTAACGTGACGGCTGACGAGCGAGCAGACGACGCCGACCCGTCATCTACCGAGATGACGACGACACCGGTTGCGCTTCGTATGCGCGAGCCGAGACCAGTGTCACCTCCAGCGGTCACAGCTCCCACTGGAGTGGTGACACGTTCTGGGAGAGTGGTGATTCCACCGCGACGGCTGGACCTATAGTTGAGAGTTGTCTCCAAGCACTCATTGAACTTGGAAGGGAGATGTGACGTTAGTCTCGATCATCCTACCTCTCACTAGTCTCGTGAGATCACTGCTGATCTCGCGTGTCTTCTCAAAGACAGCCATTTTGACATACATATGCGTTTGTCTCATTCTCTCATAATATATTACTGTTACAAGTGTATAACACAACACCTATGAAGGGCATTGCCTCTCTGAGCTTTGTTACGTTTGCTTTTTTATTGTTCATATTCTTACAATAAACATCAGTCTATTGTTGTTCTGTTTGTCATACAATACCGACATTTCACTCGACCAACCTGTCAGGCCAACTCGACACATCATTAACATAATCTACAGTACACAAAATAGCCGTTCGTCTACTCTGGGTCTCCAACCCCATACCGTATATATTACGATACACCCCCTTTTTTTTAAGCGAAAGTCAATCACAACTCTAGTTCTTAAAGACAAGCTATCTAGTCAAGTTTCTACCGATAATCCGCCAAGTATGCAGGCAGCTTTCGGGCACGTGTGCTTCTGGGCACAAGCGTCAAGTCCACACGTGGCGATGGTTTGTTTTGTATCAACACAGGTTTTTCTCGGCGGTGTGTCTTGCGTTAGCACAGGATCTTCAATCGGCATCGTCCTGTCTGCACAAGGCGCTTCTAGTGGCAGAGAAGTCGAAATGTCTTTCAGGGGCGCACTCTCTGGAAGCGGTGGACACTCGTCTACCACACGTAGAGCTCGTCGGTTGCGCCTGTATATACGACCTTCAACTAGAACGACGTACGACCGGTTTGAGAGCTTCTGCGTCCATGTATTTTGACCTGGCAACCTCATACGTATAGCATCACCCGGTGCTGTCGGTTTTAAGTTATGTGCTGACCTGTTGTTGTGTGCTATTTGAGCATCCACGCTAGCTTTCCTGTCCCGAGACACGTTAGGCGCAATCTCTGGTATCACCAATCGGGACCAGTGTTCGGCGTCGACGACCGAACAACAGCTGTGCGGGGAACGCACTATAATCATCACGCACAGTGTTTCTAAAGTTCAGCAACGCCATTTGGACGTTACAGCCATCTTTCATCACTTTCTTCACGAGGTTCTTCATCGTCCCTAGTGCTCGTTCTACCTGCCCGTTGCTCTGGGGGTATCTCGGACTGCTCGTGATGTGCTCGAAGTCCCATCTCTGCGCGAACTTTATGAACTCGGCACAAGAAAACTGTGGCCTGTTGTCTGACATCACGACTTCCGGTACAAACTGTGATCTCATTCCACCGATCACACATTTCGTGCGCGTACTCGAACTGAGGTTCACCAGCTCGAAGAAGTTGGAGTAATTAATAGTCAACCAACAGTAGGTAGTGCTGTCCCTGCAGTTCAAACAAGTCAGCATCAACTTTCACCCAAGGCCTCGTCGTGAGGCATCATGGGCTCTTTGCACTGTACTGGTCTGTTTGTGTTGCACACACAACACTGACTGACGTAATCAGTGATCTCCAGGTTCATCGATGGCCAGTACACAGCATCTTTGGCGATGCGTATACAACTGTATACCCTGATGCGAACGGTGTACCGTGGCGTTGATGTTCTTGCATAAACTGGTCGGCACTACGATCCTGCAGTTATTGAACACGAGTCCATTATGCACAGCCAGTTCATGCCGTAATTGTAATATGCACGGCAGTGGCTGCTAGCAGCTCCTCCAGCCGTTTCGGGGATTCTGACAGTCCTTCTGTCATGTCTATCTTCTCTATTGCAACAGCGTGAACACTTGGTTCACCCGCAGTGTATGCACGGCTCAGCGTGTCCACGATGTACATCTCTGACCCATGTGTGTATGTCACATCCAGACTTATAGCGTTGCAGTCGCAGCAGCATGCGTTGCAATCGCTTGGGTTCAGTCATGAGATGTTTCTTGAAGATCACTTCTAATAGCTTGTGATCACTTTGCACTTGCATCTTCTCTCTTCCGCACACATATTGATCGAACTTCTCGCAGGCGAATACTATAGCTAGTAACTCCTTCTCGATTTGAGCGTATTGTCTCTCTGCCTGTGTCAGTGCTCTTGATGCATATACCACAGGAAGCCCATCCTGCAGCAATCCTGCACCGAGACCTCCTTCTGAAGTGTCGCACTGGATGCACACAGGTTTCCTGACATCATAATACTGGAGTACTCGGGTACATGTGAGCTCCTTCTTCATGAGGTCAAATGCCTCCTGATGTGTACTCAGCCAACTCCACTCGGTGTCTTTGTCCACCAATCGCCTCAGGGGTTCAAGTTTGTCAGACATATGTGGCACAAACTTTGCAAGGTAGTTTACAGACCCAAGCAGCCTCTGTATTGCTTTGGCGTCTTCTGGTCTTGGCATCGTCTCGATTGCTTCCACTTTCTTTGGATCTGCTCGGAGTCCTTCACGTGTTAGCATGTGTCTAACGTATGAAACTTCTGTCATCCTGAGCTTGGTCTTCTCGACATTTAGTTGGAGATTTCGCTCTCTAGCCCGCTCCAAGAACGCTCGTAGGTACTTGTCGCGATCTGACTCGGCCTCCTCATCAGTTGTACCACAGCCTACGATCGGGAAATCATCGTGGATTACTCCTACGCCTATCCGACCGTCAACCAGTTGGTTCATCGTGCGTTGCCAGACCTCGGGTGCAGGGTTAATGCCGAAAGGCATTCTCAGCCATCGGTACCGACCGAATGGTGTGTTGAAACACGTCAACATACTGGATTTCTTATACAAGGGTATTTGCCAGAACCCGCTCATTGCGTCCATCACGGTGAACACTCTGGCATTCTTCCGCCTGGTACTGACCTCTTCGATTGTTGGCATGGGGTAGTATTCACGTCTGATTGCGGTATTTAGATCTTTCATATCTAGGCATATTCTGATCTGTCCGTTTGGTTTCTGAACAACCACCATGCTAGACACCCAGTCCGTTGCTTCTGTGACTGGCGCTAGCACTCCTTCGTTCACCAGTTCGTCAAGCTTCTTGCGCACTTTCTCACGCTCTGGTACGGGTACACGTCTCGGCGCGTGCACCACTGGCTGGTCTCACAGATTCATAAATCTGGATTGTTACGATGGAACCTTCCCAAGCCTTGAAACACATCGGTGTAGTTGGTTTTCAAAGCGCTCACAGTTAAAGTCCTTTCATGTATGGTGAACACATGGTCCAAAGGATCAGAATCGTTGACCTTCAATATTTCCATGCCCTCTGATGCTTCTAGGCTAAATATTGGCATGCAGTCACCTTCCATGACGTTGAAGACCAGCCTATGCTTCACATCTTTCTGGACGACTGGCTTACACTGACCCAACATCACAATAACGGTTTTCACTGGCTTCAGCTTGGTCAGCGATCTGTCTCCAGTTACTCTAACGTACTCGTGTCGTGGCAGCACAGAACATTCTGAGCCACTGTCTATCTGGAATGACACTGACACGTCATTGTCACCTACTTTCATAGTTATTACTGTTCGATTTTGCTTCCTTACACTATTAACTGACACTGTTCCAACAGTGTATGCATGGTTCGACTCCGAAACCTGAACTTGCTTCACATGTCTCAGCTTACATTTGCTTTAAAAGTGGTTGAGCTTGCCGCACTTGCGACACTGTGTTCCATATGCTGGACATTTGTTTCCTTCGTGTTTGTACGAGCAATACTTGCAATCTCTCCTTTTCGAATCTGTCACGAATATTCTCTGGTTGACGTCCCTGTTTGTAGCCACCATGTGCCTTGTCCCAATGACCTCGGAAACTTGAATTGTTTTCCTCATAGCACAGTTTGACTGTTTTCCCGACATCACTTGTGTCTGTTCTGTGGTTGCTTCGGCCGCTTGAACCATCTCTTGAGTTCTCTCAAATGTGAGGTCTTTCCCTCTTAACAGTCTTTCTCGTACCTTTGCATTGGCTGTGAACAAATCGGTCTCTGATGATTTGGTTTGCTGTAGTGCGCTCAAACTCACACGTTTCTGCAGCATGTCGTAGTTCTGTTACATACTGTAACACTGTCTCACCTGCCTCCTGATTTATACACTGAAATTTATATCGTTCATAAATAGTGTTTTGTCTAGGACTGCAGTATTCTTCGAGCTTTCTCAGCACGTCTTCAATGTTGTATTTGCTTTCCTCCTGGGCAAACTGGAATGTATCGAAGACTTTCACATCTTCGTCGCCTATCACAGCCAGCAGGGTGCATATTCGTTTTCAATGAGTAGCGTCATTGATTCCCGTTGCCACTTCGTATCTAGTCCATGATTTGCGCCATTACTTCCATTGACTACACGCAAATTTGTCGTTTATATTCAGGGGTCTGGGCGGCGGAATGCTCGACGTAGCCATTTGCAATTCATATCGTTAGCGAGTAGCGGCAACAATCACAGTATCAATTATAGCCGTAATGCGCAAAGTTACGAACTCGCTACCACTTCTAGACACATGTTACGTTTGTTTGTTTCATTGTTCATTGTTCAATTCTTACAATAAACAGCAGAAACGCTTTATAGTTGTTCTGTTTGTCATACAATACCGGTTCACATTTCACTCGACCAACCTGTCAAACCAACTCGACACATCATTAACATAATCTAAAGTACATAAAATAGACGTTCGTCTACACTATGTCTCAAACTCCATACCGTATATTTCGCTACAAGCTTCCTCACAGGAAATCTGGCTAGAACATAGAACCATCCGACTGAATACCTGTTATTGATACTCCCCAGTCCAGTATTCGTCGACACTCGTCCACGCTTGACGTCATCTGTCATCACGCACTCTCTGTATCTAGATGTCCACTCTCTACTTCCCCTTGTATCGCCCTCCTCTGCTCTCCCTGTTTTCTTTGGCAATCTCTAAAAGTTCAGTGATTCTCATGCAGAACTTTGCTACTTGTTCCACTTGACGCAGCCAGTTCCAAAATGCCATTTACACATTTATGATACAATCTTGGAACAAAACATAATTTAATGTAGGCCTGCTCTAGATGGAATTCGAAGGTGCGGTTATGACGTGACCTACGCACACACATACATACACACACACACAAACACACACTCGCACGCACGCACGCACGCACGCACGCACGCACGCACGCACGCACGCACGCACGCACGCACACACACACGCACCTATCCACACCCACACACCCCCACACCCCCACACACAAACACACACAGCAATCAGCCCCTCCCCGTGTTGTTTGAACGAGCGTCAGTGTGTGCTATTGGGGGTATTTGATGAGCTTCAAGGGGGTGTGTCGTTGGAGGTTTCTCAATGAGGCCTACAGTTGGAGGTCTAAAAACGCAGCCCCATTAATCAACCACACAACGGGCCTGGCTAAATATACTTTCTAAGCAGTCCTTAAATGAGTGACTGCACCCTCCCGTTGATTGCTTCCTAGATACGACCCTGCACCCACAAGGAGAATGTAGGGATCAACCATTGAGAGGGGGACGTAGCCATCACCCGTTGAGGCTCATAAAAAAACTCCACCTGCATCACCCCCGTGAGACTCATGACAAACTTCCAACTCCACCTCTTGAGTAAAAACGGCACCCATCCGGCAGACACTCCCTGAACCCACAGAATGCATGTGACTGAACCCACATTGAAGATCGTTCAAGAAAAAACGGGATGTACGCCACCCCAAGCCCCCACCTGTTCATACTTAACATAACATGTTATAACACAACAAAACATAACATATGTACATACTATTCCCAGTAACAGTATTGATGTCAACAATATTATTGAACTCAAATTGCATTTTATTTCCACTGTACTCTTCGTGGTAATTGACAACAACCCAAAGTTGATATCACGTTTGTTTTTGGCAGCACTGTTCATTATTACATATCAAACGTCCAGTAATATAGTCCATCATAACTGTGTTTTCGCGTTATTGTCACAACCTGCTGCATTTGAATGCAAATTAATATCGCCACTGTTATGGCATACAGTTCAAGGTTTTGGGGTATTTTGAAGTAAAAAAATCCGTAAAAGTCTGGATCTAGCTAAATCCATTATTTTTTGTTTTCGCGGTTAAGTCTCCATCTTGAAACCTGGTAGTGTAGTAGTAGATGAACGTTTTCGTTGTCTGCAACGTGTTAAATGTACAAAATTAATTGAAACAACTGCAACAATGAAAACAATGTTACGACGCTATACATACATAGTTATCTCAAACTGACACCAAAGTGCCTTCAACGTGTACGTGTGGCCAGTGTAGTCCGGGCGTTAGCCAGAGAAGCGTTCATTAGGGTCCGCAAGATGTTTTTTTCATTTTCGTAAATTTCTACACCTGTAGGTCAATACTCCGACGGGTGCCACGCAGGCACCCTTGAGCGTTTTTGTATAAACCAATTAATATGCAAATTAGTCATCGCCATTAAAATAAATACTGTTTTCCTGAATATATCGAATAGTAAACATCCAAAACAATCAAAATAAGGCGTCCAAGAGAATGTTTTCATGGTCTCTTGTTATTATTATTATGTCAGTGAACAAATCATGGTATGCAAATTTGTCACATGAATATGCAAATTAACTCTGACCAATATAACCTCACGCTTTTCGTGTGTATCTCCTCAATTGGCAAGCGGTAGGTACTGCCTAACGCACCAACTTAAATGCACCCCTCCCCTTACGTACAAAACGCCCAAATGTAAATCATTTGAAAGCCCAAGATATCACCATCACAACGAGGTCTGTCTTAGAACTGCCAAGTGATGCTGTAAGCGTGACACGAAGGTCAAACAAGGTCACCGTCAAATGAAAAAGTTTCGAAATTGTGCGCTGCAATATGGCACATTTCATAAAGTTAGATTAACTCTGTATCTGCTTCGTTTCTATGGACATGTTATACACATTGTGAAATAACAATGTGATATGACTTGGGGGTGTTAGCTGATGGAGTTTGTGTGGAGCGACGATCAAACAGTATTACCATCAAGTAATAGATGTTCGAAATTACGCCATCCCATAAACGTTATACAAAACCAATGGTGGCTTATACACGTTACCTACTCATAGCCACGTCATATACCTTTTGAAAGCCCACTATCTGGCCGTAAATACGGGATACCACGTGGAGCTATCAAGTGGTGTGGAGTGAAGGTCAAGCAAAGACACCACCAAATTATGAATGTTCAAAACTGCGCTATTGCGCAGACGTTGTGCAATTACTGTGTTTGCATATCTACTAGGCCATGTTATACATCTATATGCGTACTGTATCCCCGTCAAAATGAGGCAAGGCATAGAGTTGTAAAGTGGTGGTCTAAGTGAGGAGTGAAGGTTGAAAGTGAAGGTTGAAGGTCACTGTCAAAAGATGCATCAACCAACATCACCACGTTTGATGAGTATGCAGACATTTTCGTTCCGCACATCATGAAGCACTTAAATCACGCCAACAATATTGGCGTCGACCGGGACACGTACCTCGCCAGCAGGATACAATAATCCACAAGAGAGAAGCGTGGTAACGGGATTCTGAGGAAAAACCCTGGACAACAATGTGCCAATAAACTGAAAATACTTTCATCGCGATGTTACCAACATACAGGAGCTATTGCATTTCTCTCCATTAAGGTTGCAAAGCTCCACTATCTCGGTTGAAAGGAAGTGTTTGACACTTCAGACACCTCAGCCGTCGTCACTACGTGCAACTATGACATGCTACACCCAGTAAGACCTTGAAGAACATGGCACGCAACTGTTGATCCTTGTGCAAAATGCTTTGTGGACTATGAATCAAGGCCATGCATGATTCGCAATCTGTTTCCGGTTGTTAGTAGTTATGAGTTTGTTAAATTTATATCCAGCTGCATACATTTGGATAGGCTTTTGGACAGGCAATAACATTATTCATCATAATAGCAACGGGATCCATCATGCTCTGGGAAAAGAGCTGTCACGTCATTGCCAGTTGTCAGTGGGAAACTCAAATTTCAAACCACGAAGGAACCACAGCATTCACACATCCATTTGGATCTGGATTCGCGACACTTCAACTCCTGCAACGCATCACCATTGCCCTCTGTAAATAGAGTTGCAGCGTGCGTGGTGTCCGGTATCGAGGCAATGAGAAAGACATTCTATTAAATGAATAATATCACTAAGATATTCCAATAACCCCGGATGCTCTTTAGCAGTATTCAGAGCGCATAGCGGAACAAGCTTTTATTTGGTTGACCAGTCAACTGGTTCATCAGCAGATGCCCACTCCAGATGGCTAGGGTGGACATAGGACGTGAAGAGGCAGCCATATGCACAAGAACATATCAGTTAAGTAATACAAATAAAAGCCACCATTGGTACAGTATAACGTTTGCGGGATAGTGCAAATTCAAACATTTATCGCTTGAGGATGACACTGTTTGATATGCAACCATTGTAATTATAATACGTTTGCGGAAGCGGCCACTTTCGAAATATTATCATTTGACGGTGACCTTGTTTACCCTTGGAGTCACGCTAGTTCTACAATAGGCCTCGTTGTGATGGGGATATCTAGCGTATGCATTAGAGGGTTTTGAATGGGGAGGAATGCATTTAAGTTTGTCCATTAAGTAGTGCCTATCGCTCGCCTATTGAGGAGATGTATAAACGAATATCATGAAGATACTGTATAGTGGTCAGAGCTAATTTGCATATCTATGCGACAAATATGCATACTATGATTTGTTCACTGACGTAATCATACCCAGATACCCTGAAAACGTGCATTTGGACACATCGTTTTATTTGTTTGGATGTTTACAGTTCGAGATGTTCAGAAAAATAGTATATATTTTAAAGGCGGTGACTAATTTGCATATCAATGAGTTTATACAAAAACGGTCAATGGTGTTTGAGTGGCACCCGTCGGATTATTGACCTAGAAGGTTACACGATCACAAAAATGCAAGAAGACATCGCGCGGACCCTAATGCACGGTCCACTTTCAAAAGGGCGTTTGACTGCCGGACTAGTGTAAATGAAGCAGTGTGCGTTACTTCAGCGGATCCTTGAAATAATAATATGCGTAGGAAATTAAAAGGGGCATTAAAGAGGCACACCATCATTACCCAAAGTTAAATTCTTAATAACTATTATTTTTATAATATAGCCATATTTTGCGAAACCTGTCAACCAATTTGTGTTCCTACTCGTAATATAGAAATGTTTGCATTATGACAAGATCTGTTATCTAGAGAGGCACGTGGAACAACAATGGTAGTGCTCTGTTTTATTCACCTAGTGAGCGGATGAGAGCTGGTCGTTGTGGTCTACATGTTCATGCTCTTAATGTCCTCATCAATCATAGTCAGCAGAGTCTCCTAGAACACACGACAACGGCCATCATAAGATGTTTTGCTTTGACATAGTCCCTACTACTGCATTATACTCGAAGCCGACTGGTCTCGTCGGGCGAAAAGTGCCAGAGTATCCCGGCCTTAAACCGGCTGAGGTCAAGGCATATTGGCCGATTTCAAGCTGTATTAGCCGAAGTCAAAGCATATTGGCCGAGTTCAAGACGTAAGGCCGATTTCAAGCCGTATTGGCCGAGTTCAAGACGTACTGGCCGAGTTCAAGCCGTACATGACGAGTTCAAGACGTACTGGCCGAGTTCAAGCCGCACAGGACGAGTTATCGAGGAACGTTCTTCAACTATGACGCTTGGATTATTAAAAAAATTAAACGCTACACACCCGCTGGCACAGATATGCGATTATGTCAGCGCATGGCAAACTAATCACGGCATCCGTCTAACGTCACTGTCTGTTCGAAATGACGAAGGTCGGCGAGAATGTGGAACTAAAGTCCGTCGATAGTTTACTCGTGATAGTGTAGAATTGTCAATTAATAAAAAATGATTTAATCATATCTGTATTGTCTTTGTGACGGTCTTCGGGTAGCTGTGAAAGAGCCAATATGTATGGCTACCTGAAGGCCAATACCAAGGGGCTATACGAATTTTAAGAATCCATAAAAAATTGACAACTATGCACTATCACCAGTATCTATAAACATACGTTCACTGTTGCTGCTGACTAAACAATTTCCCGCGACAGTTTGGTCGTTCGCCGAAACAATCGCGTACATGCACGAATGTGTGTCGGCGTTTGTAGGGATCCAAATGTTATATTCGAACATGGAAATGAACAGTAGGTAACACATCATTTTACGAAATAAACTGTCCGTTATTCAGGAAGCTGCATTGGTGTATTTAAACGCCACGAGATTACCCAGTGACTGTCCGTATGTCCACATTTGTTCTGCATTTTGGTTTCTAACAACGATATTCCTTATATATTATTGGTACTTGTTGATATTCTTTTCAGTGTGAGTTTCTGTAATATTCCATAACCTATGAACAAACCGTAGGCCTCGAGAAGGAGCACGGATATCAATAAAATTTGGACGTTCTCAACAGATTATACAAAGAAAACATTTACCAGTAGGCCTACTAGTTTTTTATTATTGATAAATTCTAGAAACACATACAAATGTAGAAAATAACATTCTGAAATAAAAGGTGAAATAAGACTAAGCCCAATATATTAAGAAATTTAAGAGTGTCATCTCCACCATATATAGGACATGTAAGGAAGTATAAACTGGCTACCTGGAATGCTCGCGGTAGCTTCAACACCGTTTTCTGGAAGATACTGGGGTTTAGGCTGTATAAGCTGGTGAGAATGGCCCCAGACGCCTGCACGAAGGAAACAACAACACAACAATACGCACGTACATGTATCGTCTCAACCTACAAACCATGCATTAGTTCCTTGTATTCAGTTCATTGTGACGACATCTCTCAAACGTTGTTCGTCAGTTGACCATATTTGACTGAATAACACACAACGCAATTGCTTAATGCTTATTTATTTATAATTCATTTTAAACAACTGTTTATTTTAAATGACTTAATTCGTCATTATTTCAAATATCTTTTGGTTTTATAAATACTCATACTTAACCCATACATTAATGCAAACCCCGTAGCCTGCAACACACGTCAATTTATAATGAAATCTTTTTTTTATAGGAGAAGAATCATATAGTTAAACAAGATGCCAAACCAGATCTACTTGCCCAGTTGTCATTTGGATATAGTTCCACCTATAGTTAGGCAAACATTGATAATTGCTATTAATAAAATTGCCAATCACCCATCCCAGCAAGTTGACAAGGAAAACATTGGATTATCGAATGTCAATCAAATAATTTACGCGTGGCCTGCTCAAATTTCATTTCTTGTTACCATACTCACACTCGCATCGACATAATTAATATACCATTTGTTCCATTCAAGCATGGACCTCTCTGAGAATGATTATTTGGTTATATCCAATGTACACAGCTTTTTTATAACGGAACTTCAAGCCTTCTAGTTATTCTATGATATTAAATTAGAAACAAATACATGTATCGATATTTGTGTAATCACTGAATATTAAACAACATGTTTAGTCATTTCATGAGTTGCTCTCCATTGCGTTTTTCTAGCGTATCCGTGTATTTCTTACAACTTGTATGCAGAGTCATAAAGGATATTGATATATAAACAGTGCTGTTTACCTTTTTAATTAATATTTATCATTAAAATTTTACATTTCTGCTAATAAGCCCACATATTTGATGACCGTCTACTCATCAGTCTTGTGTCACTTATCGGGCACTTTATAATTACTGACGTGCACAAGTTCGTCGTTGCACTGGTCCGAGATCCACATGAGTAGAAGAGCTATTAACAGACCTAGGTCGGCCATTTCAACAAGATCACGTGGCCCCAGAGTCAGAGTGAGGCTGTGTATGTAGTTCAAGGTCACCAGGCGAACCTGCAACATTAAAGTTACAAAACTAATTTATTCTTCCGTCTATGTGCGAATACTAAAACATTATGAGTGATTTAAAACGTTATTCATCGTAGGATTTTATCAAACTTCCAGCATGTTCCAAGGCCATGCTCTTTAGCTGTAACGTGCTAACCAATTACAGAATATACCATAAAACGAGATGTATATAAACATGTGATGTATAAAACATGTGATGAGAGGGGAGGGAGGGAGGGGAAGAGGGAGGGGAAGAGGGAGGGAGGGGAGTGGGAGGGAGGGAGAGAGAGAGAGTTTCCGTGGGCCTACATACGGAATCCTAGATAGAGGTAGAATTGTGCACCAAGGTGACTATTCTAACCATAAATTCGCATATGTTTGGTCAATTTAAAAGTTACATAATTTAACAATTTTAGAGAAACTAAGACAAAAAGACAAAAGAAATAACACACGTCAACATGTTTCTTCAGAGATAAAACATTATCACGTCCCAGTAGACCAGAATGTCAATCCAATCAAAGACAACTGTTTTACTTACCATAATCATTAGCACGGGTCACACGAAACGATAGTGACAATCGTTTACGATATGGGTCAAATCATAGCATCGTTTTACAGCTGGGACTATGGCATTCGGGTAAAATGATGTATGTAGACTTGGCTTATTAAGAAAATTAAGAGAAGAAACAGTGTTGCCATTACCATAAGGGTTTGCGAACTCACGTCTTTGGCATGCTGTTCTGTGTCCCGAATCATGAAGTTGGAGAGAGCCAGCAGCTGAAGACGGCACGGGAAGCAGACCCTGACAAGGCAGAACGCATAACAGTAACATCACAATTACATGTTCTGCTCCAGGTATTATCAAACGTAGGCAAGCACGGACGCACGCACACACACACGCACACGCGCACACGCGGACACGCTCACACGCACATGTATGTATATGTACAACTATATAACAATGACATGCTAATGAAACTTCGTAAGTAACGTTTTGAGCAAATGTACTTTTTGATTGTTCTCATGCAACCTGTAAAGTTATGGAAAAAAACTTGCGACGTCATCGATCCATTAGTCTAAGTAGTTGTTCAAGTCCGGGTTAAAAGATATAATCTTATATCTTTGGTTGACTGGACGTCAAATCAAGTCTCAATGCGACTCGAGTGTGACTCGAACCATACCCGAGGACTCAAGTCGCCCAAGTCTGGACATAGACCATACATGTTAACTATCCGTCATTCGTAAGGAATCTCCGTCATATTGACGTTACCGATAAATTTCCGTCGCATAGAATGAAACCTGCGAACAAAAAATGTTGCAGATTAAAAAATGATCCGTATATAAACAACAAGATTTAACAAGATTGCCATCCAGAAAATTAACTCTAGATGGCAGATGGGTAAGGAAGCCTTTTGGCTTCGTCCTATGCTTTTTATCTACGTGTGTCCCACCCTTTTAAGGTATGTGTCGATTTTATTTTTAAACATATTCACGCTACTAGCACCAACACAATCAGGAGATAATCTGTTCCATTCATTTATAGTCCTTTGTGAGAATGAGAACTTTCATATATCTAATCTACCTTGCTCCTTTACTAATGTAACTTCATGTCCTCTGGTCCTTCTATCTTTCGTAACTGAGAAAAAAATATTTCTATCAATATTTTCATAACCATTCAATATTTTAAACAATTCTTTCTGATCTCCTCTCAATCTCCTGGTCTCTAGTGTTGTTAAACCACATTGTTTTATGTGTATTTCGTAACTAAGATCCCTAAGTTTTGGTATCATTTTAGTTGCTCTCCTCTGTACTCTTTCTAGCATATCTATGTCCTTCCTGCGATGTGGCCTCCGTACTTGAATACAATATTCTAAATGAGGCCTAACTATTGTTTTGTACTGCGGTATTATTAGCTCTTTTTCCTTATACGTTATGTTTCGCATAATTAATCCAAGGATTTGATTTCCCTTTGAAGCAGCCATAGCGCACAGCTCTGAAACCTTCATACCAGCACTAATGGTTCATCCTAAGTCTTTTCTTTTATAGTAGTACTTAGTACAGAAACTCTCAGAAACTATTGTACATCGTCGTTCCCATGTCCTGTGTGGAGGCATTTACATTTCCCCAAATTGAACAACATTTGCCATTTTTCAGACCATTTTATCAACCTATCAAGATCATCTTGTAAATGCTGTCTATCTCCATCACGTTTAATCCTTCTAAAAATGTTGTATCATCCGAAAATTTCAACACCTTACTTGTTGTATCATCGTCCAAATCGTTCATATATATTAAGACTAATATAGATCCCAGCACTGATCACTGTGGTACCCCACTCAAAACTGATTTCCAGTTTGAAGCCTCCCCATCAACTATTACCCGTTGTCTTCTGTCAATTAGCCATTTTTCTATCCAGTTAATTAAACCATTTCCTATGCCATGGGCTAAAGGCCCATGGCATAGGAAATGGTTTAAGCAGTAACCTTTGATGTGGCACTTTGTCGAAAGCTTTCTGAAAATCTAAGTAATTGATTATCTACTGGTGATCCCTCGTCTACCCACTTAGTGATATCTTCAAAAAAATATAACAGATTTGTTCAGGATGACCTCGCTTTTAGAAACCCATGTTGAGATGGGTTTAACAAGTAATGTTTAACAAGAAAATCCACCATGTGATCTTTAATTAGTCTTTCTAATAATTTGCAAATCACTGACGTTAAACTCACTGGTCTGTAGTTCTCTGACTTGTTTCTGGAACCTTTTTAAAATAACGGTATAATGGTTTTGTTTTTCATTCTAAAGGAACAAGTCCCTCTTCTAATGACAAGTTGAAAACTGTTGAAAGTGGTATGCTAATTTGTTGTACAATTGCCAATTGTAGTTTGGGCGGAATCCCATCCACTCCAGGTGATTTATTATCCTTCATAGTCCTAATTTTCTTAGCTACCATTTCCGGGGTTACAATTAACTGTCCTAAATAGTCAGATTTTGCCCTCTTGAGCTTAGCCTCTGGTACTGGCAGTGAACTAATATCTTCCGTGGTAAACACTGAACTAAAATACTCATTCAGGTCTTCTGTCATTAAGAATCCCTCTGATATTATATTTCCAGCACTATCTTCTAAAGGACCGACGTTAACTTGAACTTTCTGTTTGCTCCGAACATATGCATACAAACCTTTGCTGTCTTGTTTTATATTACAAGCTAATTTTTGTTCACAGCTTCTCTTCGAATTTCAGTTGTAGCTTGGTTTAGTGCTTCTTTATAAATGTTGTAGTCTTCGTCATTTCCAGTAATTAATTTGTCTAATGGCTTCTTTCGATAAGTATTTCTTTTTGGACCGTTTCCCTTGTTTTTTCAAGGGAACAAATTTATTGACGATGCACTCTATTTCACTCTTTAAGATATTCCAACATTATGTTGCTGTCTTATTCTTCAATGTGTTGTTTTATTTGCATATGATAATTATCATAGGGTATGTTATATTTGAAATCGATCCATGACATGTTCATACGGATATCGGAAACAATTTAGTTAAATTTAAACGATTACAAATGTGATAGAGGAACTGGGCAAAAAACAATCGATTGTACCAAGTGTATTTTAAGGATAGTTCCAAAAGGCTAGCTCGGGAATGTTGCTGGATATCATATCCACAGTGTCGATTTTCCTGTGCGATTTTGGAATAAGTTAAGAAGTGATTTCCTCTCGGCTTACATTTACAGTTAAGTGGTCATTTTAGGATATCTTTAATGTGCAAGTAATCAGCATATACTCTTTAATTACACATCTAGGCCTACTTGAAGTCAAGTGCTTCATACATACGCATATCAGTATTGTGTACATCGGCAATCTTTTGACATTCTATTTCTATAACAAACCAATAGAATTATTAAATAACATAAGATGCAACTAGACTGAGCAAGTCCTGACAATGAATAAAACAACAACTGTCTGACGTCATTATATGTGGA